>JANTCA010013201.1:5101-26446 GCA_024741275.1 Chironex yamaguchii | reverse complement strand
GCATAAGAAGGCTATTTCGACAGTGGAGTTTACCATCTCATTTTGGCGTTGGTACGTCAGAGCCTCTGAAGATTGGAGTCTTCACTAACCAAATATGCAAATTGTTCAGTCACAGGAAAATCAACACCATAAGCTTCATTGAAGTAGGATTTTCTACATTCAAAATCATGGTTTTAGTTTTTGTCTGGATTATTTTCAGTCCAATCTGCCCTTCAAATTCAAATAGTTGGTCAGTTTTCTCTTAGATACAGCTGTGTAAATGCGATGTTAAAGCCAGGTCATCAGCCAAATCCAAATCGTCCAGCGATTAGAAGAGTGTCCATCGAATTTTTCTAGTGGAGTCCTCCGTCGTCCACCTCATTATCCAGTCAATGGCGAAGATGAACAATGCTGCCGACATCACGCAGCCCTGTCTGACTCCTGTTTTTACTTGGAAGTGCAGGTTGCTTTCTCCAACAGTACATGTAAAATTCTGATAGAAGCTTTTGATTTGGTTAACAATTTTGAGAGGTAGCCCATAGTGCCTTAAGATCTTCCAAAGACTGTCTCTATAAATGCTATAGAAGGTTTTCTGGAAGTCAATGAAATTTAAATAAAGTGTTCTATGCCACTCTGTAATTTGTTTTATTATGTTCCTCAGTACATCCTTTTCCTTCATAAAATTCCGCTTGCTCTTTTCTAAGTTTCTGATCTATTGAATCCGAAGTCCTGTTTATGATTATATTTGCCAGGATCTTACTAGGCACTGAGAGCAGGGTTATGCCACACCAATTGTTACAGTCATTGCTTGCTCCTTTCTTTAGAATTTTCACAATCTTTCCTTTGCTCCAATCTAAAGCCACTTCTTCATTCTCCCAAGTTTCCTCAAAAAGGCCAAAAAGAGTGATCCAGCTGTCTCAGGATCTGTCTTAAAAAGTTCGGCACTAAAGCCATCTTCTCCAGATTCCTAATCTTCACTGATTTTACAGCTTCAATAATGTCTGCCCGAGTTGGTGGATCTATATTAATGTCCGAATCGTCTTCTGCTTCGTCTACATTTGGAAGTTCCTTTGGTTCTGGTCGATTCAAAAGTTCTTGTAATTAGGAACCCTTTAATTCACTTAGTTTATTTATTTACCACAGGACACACGTTGATAACAGCAACGATCTTTTGAAGTGTTTTATCCTGTCAATGATACATCAATATTCCCAGGGTTTTCTTCTCCTTCACTCACGTCTTGTAGAGGTTAAAATCTACTTCTCAACTCTCACTGAAAAGTTGTTGTTGTTTTATGGTCTTTTACTTTCTCTACATCAAATTTTCTCATCACATTGCTATTCTTGATTTGCCTCTTCAATTTCAACTTAACTTTCGCTACAACGAGTTGATGGTCGCTGCCAACATCACCCCCTCTCCTCACTTTCACGTCTAGCAGTGACCTCCACTTGCCATTAATCAGCAGATGGTAAGTCTGGTACCTGTCTCTATTGTTTGATGAATACCAGGTGAGTTTATGGATGTCTCAATGGGCAAATAAAGTACCCACAATGACAAGCTTATATAAGGCGCAGAAGTCTGCTAGGCTCTCCCCATAATCATTCATGACTCTGCAGCCATGTGTTCGCATTTCCCTATCGTAAAGAGTGTTGTTGTCTCCGACGTTGGCATTCAGATCTCCCATCACGATAACCAGGTCATTGTGCGGGAGTCCTTCCACTTCAGCCTGGAGATGTTCATAGAAGCTGTCCTTCTCCTCCTCACTTACATCGTTTGTTGGTGGATAAGGTAGCTTGCTTACCCCTAACATAAACCTTCATCAACCGGCTACTGATTGGTTTCCATTCTATGATGCATTTTTCGATACCCTCCTTCAAAATCACTGCCACCCCCTCTACATGTTAACCCCCTCAACATGTTGTAGTTCATAGTTGCCCACTGCCTATCCATAAGCTCTCACTGACACCTATAATGTGCAGGTTATAGTGTCGCATTTCAGAAGTAACTTGGGAAAGTCTTCCAGTATCATACATACTCCTAACGTTCCAAAATCTAATATAAAGTTTTGTTTTGGCCGTGTTCAAGAAATCCTTGGTCATGCCAGCAGCTTCCTGGTGGATTTGGCTACTGTCAAAAATAGATGTTCCAGGTTGAGACTCAGGAATCCACCCACATACGGCTGAGTGTTAATCTCCGTTGCTGTTTCCATACCATGAAGGTTTTTATAGGATGGAGTTGTTAGCCCCATGTTCAACCTCCAAACTGGAGGACCAAGGATTGGCTTTTGTTTGACCTTTTCACTATAGTTGAGCTCTCAGGTTCAAGGGGCTATGCAGGCTCCCGTCCCACGGCAAGGCCCCAAGGTGGGAGTGAACTGAATTTGAACAGAATTATTTCTTTTACGACAAACTTTTTATATCATTGATCCAGAAAATGCAAATTGGTATATATGCGGAGTGCTGCCTCTAGCATCATCAGACTCATCCTGTTACATTGTTTGGTGTTGACATTAGTGACATAGGAGAACATTCTTTTGACCACTGCGTTGCTTGTTGGTGTCGTTAGGCAAGCAAGAGCATATGATGCAAATGCCTGCTCCTTCAGGAAGCCTTCGTAACTTAGAACACCTGTCCAAAAGACCACTGCTTCTTGGGATATTCCAACAAATAGTGTTTCCTCTCTCCAGTTTATAAAAAATATCTATCTGTACTGCTCATTGATTTTCATTTATTTAAGTAATTTATCGACCATTAGGTGTTGCATGGGCAGCTTGCACTGAGGTATTCTATTCACCTGATTCAGGACTTGGGATGGATTTAAATAACTCAAGCCATTAAATATATCATTTGATAGAGGAAGACTTTCGCATACCTGCTTTGTTGCTTCAAGAAGCAACTCATGGCTGCCTGCTGCGTAGGAAAGATCTTTTTGCTGCTGGATATAGACCTTGTGGCTATTATATGCTTTCCAGTTGCTTCATGTTGCTTGGCTTTGTAGTTACCCAACAAAGATTGCAGAGGGCCATGTCTGATTCGACAGGAGCTTGCTTCACCCATGGCTATTTCTTTTGCCATAAGAATTAAATTTTCTGTTGTCGTCATATTGACCTTTCCATTTTCGCTCTTTTGGTTCACTGAAACTCATCGCTTCATTAGTATATGCACTCTAATTCGACATCCGGAGATTTAGTTTATAATAGTCAATCTGAGTATTTATCAACACGATGATGAAGATATTGCAGGAAATTGTATTTCTGAAAACACGGCTGTTTGAGCGGAAAAGGTGAGATTATTATAGTGGAAGTCACAGTATGTAAACAATAACACCTTAGATTTTGGTTTGAAAGACATTAGGAAATCCTTGTGTAGTTGCCTTTAGATCACAACGAAGTTGAAAAACTGAAAAGCAATTCGTTGGGTAATATCTGTCTAGTTTAGAATAATGATAATCTAGTAGGACACATGTGTGTAAATAGTATTTCCTGTGTTTTTCATAACTAAATTGTGAGATTTTATATCACTGAGAGTTTTAAGGAAAGGAAAGTAAGTTCTTGAGAATTCGGCAAAATAAGCTACAAATATGCCAAGTTTAGTAAATATGCCAAACAGAGATTAAATATGCAAATCACCTTAAAAAAGAAGAGAGCTTAGAAAGAAGAAACTAGACCCTGATGGAGTGCGTAACTATAACAAGGCAAACAAAGAACTGAGAAAGAAGATGCGGAAAGCCAAAGAAGACTGGGTAGAACAAGAATGTTCGGATATTGAAATGCACCTGACACAAAAAAGCACCAAAAGAGCTTATCAGATGGTCAAAGACTTGGCAAAAGAGAAGTAAAACAGATTTCCCACCACCCAAGACAAGAACGGAAAGTGCCTAATAGAGAACAAAGACACCTTGACAAGATGGACGGAAATACTGTGCAGAACTGTACAGCCACACACCAGACGGAGACCCTGCTGTGTTACAGTGTCAAGAACCAACAGATGTGGAAAGCTACCCGATACTACAGTCAGAAGTGGAAGCAGCAGTAAAATCCCTCAAGACGGGTAAAGCTGCTGGTGTTGCCAACATACCTGCCGAACTGGTCAAATCAGGTGGGCAGGAGATGACAGACATACTGACGAAGACGTACAACAGGATCTGGAACACTGGTATACGGCCTGCAGACTGGATCAAATCACTCATCATTGCCCTCCCGAAGAAAGAAGAAACTCAGCTATGCTAGAGCAACCGAACGAATCAGCCACCCAAGCAAGGTAATGCTCAAAGTGTGGCTACACAGACTCCGACCACAGGTTCAATGCGTCACAGCCAAGGAGCAGGCTGGATTTAGAGCAGGATAGGATGGACACTCCAACACGGGCTTATGGGATGGAAATCAGTGCAGAAAAGACAAAGCCGATGACAAACTCCCCTCATGCCATTGAGACTGACATCAAGGCCAGCAACCACGTGCTAGACACGTTTGCTACATTCAAGCATTTTGGTTCCATCATCCCAGAATAGCACAGTCCGTATCAGCTCTAGCAAGGTTACAACCTATCTGGAGAGACTGTGTTATCTCGCTTCCCTCAAAGATAAGGCTTGTCCGCTCTCTGGTGATCTCGATATATCTCGGTATACTTGTGAGGTGTTGACGTTAAATGCTGATCTCCAACACAGAATCCAAGGTATGGAAATGCGCTATTATCGGAGGGTAATGAACATCTCTTACCGTGATTGTGTGACAAATGAAAAATTTAGATGTCGCATCACCGACGCTATTGGACGCCATCAGGACTTACTACAATTATAAAGAGCCAGAAACGTATGAGATAGTATGAACACGTGGTTAGGTCGACTGGCCTTGCAAAAACCATCATGAAATGCAGTCAGAGGGAGCCGACGTCGAGACAGGCAGAGGAAATGATGGGAGGATAACATCTAGGAATGGACTGGCCTCAAGACAGAACAGAACATGAGTACAGCTGGGAATAGAACTGGGTGGAGGAGAGTTGTAGAGTCATCCGTGGCGCCCCAACGACATCCATATGCTACGGGATAGGTGAGGTGAGTAGAAGGAACACCGACCAATCTAAAAGGACTTCTGTTAGCGTTTAAGTCCTGCTTCGCGATTGCATGTTTACAATTGATCTCTTCACTGGTATAAACGACATTGATAGACAAAAGTTATGGCATATACGTATTCCAAAAATTTCTATAAACAGCTATTGTAACATTAAAGAAATGGAGAGGGGATTCAATATTTTTCACGTCTATTTCAGCAATCAATTGTGAGACATGCATCGGCGTTTCAGAGGTTCCACACAACAACATGTTGTTTACGATTGTAATGAAGGTGATGATGATAACGATGACGATAAGCGTATGTTAGATCCACCTGCACAACAAAGGCCATTCCCTTCCAAAGCTACTCTTTTCGGGCCTGAGCAGTTTGCCGTGTGTAATAATCCATTTGATACAGTTTGCGGGTTGTATTAATCCATTTAAAGTTTGCTGTGTGTATTAATAGATTTAATGCAGGATGTCGCGAGAACCAGTCCAGTTCATGCAAATGGCCGTGTGTATTAATCCACTTGGTGCAGTGTGCCGTGAGTATTAACCCATGTCATGCAGTTTGCTGTGTGTAATAATCCACTTAATGCATTTTGCTGTGTAATAATCCACTTAATGCATTTTGCAGTGTGCTATAATCCATTTGATGCAGTTTGCTGATAAAAGTATGCTGATAGCACGACAGTACAAGGCAGACAACCTCACAAGTAGAGGTTAACGCCTGGGGCGGAAGAACAGCTTTTACCTGTTCAGCGGCCACGTGCTCAGAATCAAGGCGAGTCACAGTTTAGTTGTAAATATCGGCTGTGATCCAAGATCTGGAGAGAAGTTGGCGCCGCCGGACTGTATTTGCCTGTGACTCACCACATGATGACAACTAACGGGAACTTAACCGTACCGGATCGGTCGCGGTCCGGGATACCAACGACCGCGCCTACCGTTTCACACCAGGGAGGAGGTGGGAAATCAGATACTGGTGCGACACCAACACTGATTGTCACATGGAAAACATTTGTCATAGGCACATAGAATGTACGCACACTAAGCGAACTTGGGAAAATGGACGAATTGATTCGCGAGATGGACAGCCACCGTTGGCAGGTTCTGGGTCTGTGTGAAATGCGCTGGACAGGTTCAGGGGAGGATAGAACTTGACAGGGTCACAAAGTCTACTACAGCTGGAAGGACAACATCCACAAGAACGGAGTAGGGTTTCTCGTACACAAAGAGTGGACAAATAGCGCTCTCGAATGTACTCCTGTTTCACCACGAATAAGTTCACATTCTTTATTCAGCAGCAAATGAGCACATGGGGAACTTAGATAAATCTGTAAACCATGAGTGACACAAGACATCCTGTCACTATGCGATTAGCAGAGAGATCAAGAGAAGAACAAGAGACATACAGCTTATGGTGACACAAAATACAGACAGACAAACTCCCTTATCAAGACCGAGATGCGAAAACCCAAACATCAATGGATAGAGAATAGATGCGCAGAAATCAAATCTAATATCACCACCAACACAAGAAGGCTTACGAAACAGTGAAAGAGTTAACAACAGAAAGCCGAGAAGAGCAACTACGAACAAGGACAAAACTGGGAAAAATCTTGCGGAGGAGGATGATATAATAAAGCGATGGAAAGAATATTGCACAGATCTCTATAACCACAATGCTCAAGGAGCACCAGAAATCTTAAACATCAGACCAGTGGCCCATGCTGATAATGGGTTGCCAATCCTCCGTGATGAATTTCAAAGAGCAATAAAGACCTTAAAGAAAGGAAAATCAGCAGGCGTAGATAATATACCATCGGAACTTCTGCAAGCTGGAGGAGAGGAGCTTGTCACCTACCTAACAATGGTATGACCAAGTATGGCCAACACAGTTGACTCAATCCTTGGTAATCACACTACCAAAGAAGGGAACTCTCCAACTGTGTGAAACTACCGAACTATAAGCCTCATAAGCCACCCCAGTACAGTATTTCTGCAAGTACTCCTAAACAGGCTTAAATCACAATCAGAGGACATTATTGCTGAAGAGCAAGCCGGCTTTCACCCAGGTTGGAGCACAGTGGAGCAGATTTTGAATCTGAGAATCATATGTGAGCAGTACAAGCAACGCCAACAGCACGTCTACCAAGTATTTATCGATTTCTAGAAAGCATTCAACCGGGTATGGCAGGAAGTACTGTGGGCGACGATGCAGTTTTATAACATCTGTCTACGTATTACCTCTTTTATTAGGAGCCTTTACAATTCCGCAAAGAGTGCAGTGGTAATGAACGAGAAGACTGAAGAGTGGTTCAGGACAACTACAGGTGTCAGGCAATGATGTTTGCTGTCCCTTACCCTGTTTAACATCCTCCTGGAATGGCTCATGTCAATGGCGCTGGTAGATCACAATGGGTTGGTAAGCATTGGTGGTCGATGCATCACAAATCTGAGGTTTGTCGATGATCTAGATGGCATTGCCGGAAGTGAACAGGAACTGGCACACCTAATACACCAACTGGGCAAAACTGCAGATATGTTTGGGATGAAAATCAGTGCTGAGAAAACTAAAGCTATGACGAACAATCCCGAGGGAATACAGCAAGATATGATGGTTGGAAAGAAGAAACTTGATACAGTTGCTATATTTAAGTACCTCGGAGCAATTGTGTCTGATGAGGGTTCCAAACCAGAGGTTTTGGCATGGATCACTCAAAGTACTGCTGCGCTTACCTGCCTGAAATCCATCTGGACCTGCACCAGCATCAACCTACCATCCAAGATCAGACTCCTGCAGGCCTTGTTTCTTTCCATCCTTCTCTATGGATAGGAGACCTGGACCAGGACCTTGACAGCGGGTGCAGGCAATGGAAATGAGATGCTACAGGAGAGTCCTTTGCATCTCCTACCCAGAGCACGTGACCAACTCTGCAGTGAGAAATTGCATACGCCAGGCCATAGGTCCTTTTGACGATCTTCTTACTGTAGGAAGCTCTGCTGGTATCGTCATATCATAAGAATAGACGGCCTTGCAAAGACCACCCTGCAAGGAACTGTACCTAGCAGAAGAAGACGAGGATCCCAAGCAAAATTATGGGAGGATAATATACCAGAGTGGACTTGTCTGAGCATGACAGAGGCAACACTGGTGAGAGATCATCAAGAAGTCGCCTGTGGTGCCCCTACGACCACCCTAGTGGTTACAGGATAGGCAAGGCAAGGCCTTGAGTACTGATCCATTTCATCCAGTGTACCGTATGTATTAATCCAATCGATGCAGTGAGTGGCGAGTATTAATCCATTTGATGGAATGTGCAGTGAGGATGAATATTAAATAACGTATATTAATCTTTGAATATTACAAGATAATTCATTTGTGAGCTGAAACTGCGAAGAAAGGAAGTCTTCTTTTCATTGTTTTACTGCGCATGCTCAACAATCTTCCTTCAGAGTCATAGATAGTATTTCTCTAGAAATGGTCAGGCATGGACAGTCCAAAGAAAGCAACACTGTTCCTAGAAATTCAGTATCACTTGGTGTTGATGAAATGAGGATAGCTCCTTGAGAGAAATCAGTAACGATGTTTGTTAAATACGAAATGTTCGTACAGTTAATATCATCGATAAAAGTAGTGAAGGTAGCGTGAAGAAACCCAAGACATTATATAAAGAAACGAATTAAAAATATCAGTTGAAAACTTTCAATGTAGACATTACACATTGTTGTATCACCATAAAAATTAATGTTTACTATTCTCCACTGCAATTATTTCAATCCCTAGGCTTATTAATCTTTCATCCCCAATGGCGAACTGAATTTTTTCGTCTGGGGTGGGCCAGCAGAGAAATGGCGCCCCTTCATGAAAAACATAATTGTCAAGTTGATGAGGAGATTACCAGCCTGGCAATTTTCTTAGAAAGTGTTGGAGATAGAAAAACTGATCTCCATATGAGCATATGAGTCAATAACAGCTTCATCATCAAAGTTCTCACTTTTATATTCATTAAGATTGTCTTGTAAGAGTTACTGCAAGCAGCTACAAAAAACTATAGAATGTGACTGATTTTAACCAAAATGTTGAAAAGAGCCTTTGAAAGCTCTTTGAGCTTTTTGCAAACAATATCATATATTAAATTCTAGGGGCAGCAAAATGTTGCTTTGATGGTCATTGCGAGCAGGAATTCTAAGCTTTCGCAGATCATGCTTGATCTTATCCACATTTTTATTCTCTTAAATGCGGAAAACGATCTTTGTGCGGTAGTGGAGCTACCAAGGATGGTCACAGCAATGTAATACATCTGATATAGCGTTGGATTTGCGACTATCAACCTCTAGTCTGGGTAACAGATGCTAGCAAGTGTATCGGTATAGGAAGGTGGCCATGTTGTTCTCTGTTTCTCATTATCTGTTTCAACTGCAACTCAGTCACCTATTTGTCAGAGTCTCACTACTCTAATATTTACACGATCCCCATCTACGAACTTGTCAACTTGGGCATTACCACTAGCATCATCATTATCATCGTCACGATCATCACCACTAGCGTCAAAATCAACATCTGCTCATCCTCATCGTGAAAGAGCAAACTAACCGTCTTGAATGGGTTGGAAAAGCTAAATAGCTATTCAGCGCATCCTACATTTAACAACCCTCTGAAGATGAAATATATCAAAGGGGGAAATTTAATTGCTCATATAGATCTATAACTGTTTTAAACAATTGAACAAGCAGTAACTATATATCGCGAATCTCGCGAATTTTTTCCATATTCTTCACGCCCCGTGATCCTCAAAGAGAACATGACCCTAGTCTATTTGTGTGACGTTTATATTTGTACTGATATGACATTTGATCATATCTATCGGCCTCTTTTTGATGTAATTACGTCATTGCAGATTGTGCATGCTTCGTAATCATATTTCTGCCTTCCACAGAAAGATCGAAGGGTCTACATATAATTACTCAAGATTTTAAATTAACCTTTTCGTAAATAAAAAAATGCTGTATCACAATCGATCAACACCTAGAATTTTCTTTTGTATATCTATAAATTTATATGTATTCCCCCAAAGAATGATCCTCAAAAGGGAGACAAATAAACGTTACGAATGCCTCTATCGTATTTCACTTAACCAAGTATTTTGAATATATCATAGGACTTCGAGACACTATATGTTATTGTCCTTGGTCAGTTACTATCAGATCATTTGCAACTCATTCGACGAAACGTGGCCAATGCTTACTTAATTACCGTTTGAAATATCAGCATAACTCAGCAGCGTTACTTCCGAATCTTGATATGGCCTTGAAAAATTGCGACACTGCGCTAAAAACATTTTTAAAACAATTTTCCCGACACTCTTCAGAGTATGAATCATTAGAAAGGAAACTATAGATATATGGCACCATTTTTACAAAAAACATAGAACGAAACTAACTAATCATAAGCAAGAAAGAACACAGACAAAGATGAAATGGAAAAAACAGCAAGAGAACATGGGGTGGATATGGTTCTATTTAAAAAAACAGAATTAGGGCTTTAATGAGGATAATATTGCTATACATCAAAAAGGTACACTTGTGTGGTGTAAAAACGTAAGTAATGAGCATGAAGAAATTCAAGGGTGGTACTAAGTAATTATGCCACAACATATATTCATTTCAAAGTCTCTTAATAGCACATACACATACATAAGCAAAGACATAACTATCTTCATTATATTTGCTCTTAAAACGTTTGTTATAGTGTGCTTACTTAACTTGATGGCAACCACAAACAGTGTGATGTTTCATCGTAATGTATATTTGACACCTAATACGTTTCAAATGTTGGCCAAAGTAAATGTAAAACTTAATGCATATGGTAGATTTAGCTGACATTGTGTTTATCAAAATGGACATTTACTATTTCTATGGTTAACCTATGAACGTTCTACAACTAGGTTTGGGCTGTTTGATTATGTAAGCTGATAATCTAAGAGTGCATAAGTTTTGCGAGAATTGGTTAGGCTGTCGCTGATTTATCATCAAAAACCTACTGAAAACAGTAATCAGGTTTCATTCTTAATCACAATTTACAACCAGATGTTCAACCAAACCAACTAAGATTTTAATTTTTATGTATTCTTTGCTTCTATCTCCTTGCCGCGTATTATCATAATTACGTAGGTGATTGGGATAATATACACTTTCTAGTTGTGGATATTTATCAAAAAGAAATTCCCCATTGACCGAGGACAACATGTTACTGGGTCTTACTGTGTGCAGTGAATTATTCTCAGAGAGAAGTTCCAAGTAAATGTTAAATATTGATAAGCCTAGTAAGTGTTATGTTCACAGAAGAAGCACCGTACTGCGTTTGGACACTGTTTTCTTTTGGTCTCATCACGATGTCTAGAATTAATTAAAGTAAAATTTGTGCTTTTTGTCATTGAATCACGAGAGACGAGAGAAAGGTTTAACAACCTTCTCATGAAATTATTTTATCAAAATAAAATAGCTACAGAAATATTACTTTTCGGCAGTTTGATTCTAACGACTCGTGACAAGAATTTAACCAACAATTACCTGTGATTATCCCCCTCCTCATTTTTGTAGTTACTGTTTGTTCCTTCTTGACAAGCGATCCCTGACCTTTGCAGCTTGATGCGGTTTCTAAAATCCCGTTGGTCCCTAGCTTGTGGGTACTCCAGAGGCGCCGTACGCTTCATGACGAGGAGGGAGTAGTAACCCCGGAAAGGGCACCTTATGGTGTCAAAGTTTGCTGTTGAAACAAATCGGGAATCGTTGTTTAGCATAGGCCTATTGTGCTAAACATCTCCTCTGGACATATTGTGGTCGTGATCTTGAGACTAAAAGGCATCGCCCCATTGGTGTGATTGCGCATGATCCAAATATTTAGCGCTTTGCTGCCCCCGTGCTGTCCCGGTACCACTAAGGCTACGGTGGCCGGGGACTCCGTGGCTCTGGCGCCACAGTAATTTTACGCCATTCAGGCCGACTCCGTTATTTTATACGTTGCTTATCCGTCTAGCGATTTGATATCATTTTAAGGCGATGTTTGTTTGACGTTCGCAGTGAGAGTATACTGTCTATTAAGGGATCCCTCTTTGATGGTAGTTTGCAGATGGAAGATAGAGGAAGCAGGTTAAAAAAATATGCAAAAAACTGGCTGCTACATTTGCTTAAACCTAGTATTCTTTAGCAGTGCCTGATACAAAAAAATGTCTTGCAATAAAAAATCACAAATCCTCAACAAATCCGGTGCAAGTACATAAACTGCTTAATTAGGGCTGGTGACTGCCAACTTAAAGACGTGTGGTGAACACGGGAGCGAAGCAAGAAACCCTGTTTATTTTATTAATTGCTACGCGGTCTATAGCGGGGCAAGCAGCTCCTTAAGTTTTGCTGATTTTGGTATCCATTCTTGATTTTATTCTGGGCACTATGATACAGGGATTAGAGTCCAGCTCCTTAGCTTTCAATCATCTGATACATACAAGATGGAAGGTGACCCCGGAGAAAAGTAAGCTCAAAATCTGAAGCGCAGTCGATTCCGAGACGCCATTCTGTATATGAAATGGACAGCAGTATACGACGTAAAAAATATTTGTTACTTAACTGTTTCTATGCTCGTCCATTTGTTAATCCACGCAATTGAAACATAACGAAACCTGTTGAGGAAAGAACATTCTTAGTCGCATTCCTTAGAGTTTATACAGATTTGCAACATTTCTGACTTTGCACACAAGATTTTAGTTTTACACATATATGATATTCAAATCCTGTGTGATCGTGTTATTCAGGTGATTATAAGTGACTATACAAGAAGGAATATGCAGCAGGACATTTTAGCGTGACAAGTAAGCTTGTTTTTCAACAAAAATGGCTAAGAGAAAGTAAAGAATTCAAGTACTGCTTGACAAATGACCTTTGTTCTGCTTAATGTTTATCATTACCGCGGTATTCTTCTCTAAACAGTCATGACGCTCTAGCGTACGATTGTTATTAAACAACCACATCGTTTTGATCAAGTTCTATGGTAAATAAAATCTCAATCTGCTGCATGTAAAACTCTTGGCTGCTAATACCGTCTATTGCCCTTTTTACGATATACAACCCTCATTGAATGTTCTAAGCATACCCATTCACTATTGGTTAAATCAATTTAAGCTACAGGTAATGCCCATATACCGTTTTTGTATTAATGTCTTACTTTTAACTAATTTCTATTCAATTGTATTTTTATATGTACAAAAGTGTGAAATACACTAACACTCTGGAAAAAGACGATCAAAAGTAATGTTTACTATGAAAACCACAATGTTCGTTTGCGTCATGTGTTGTATTTTGCAAATCTGACCACTGTTTGGAAAGGACCAAAGAATGGTTTTGGAAAACTAGTATAGACGAAAGGAAATATTAGAAGAAAAAATTTGACAAGTCCGTTTCATGTTTCATTCTCCGGAGACGTCTGCCTTACTTTTATATTCGTTAGCAGACTACGTTTTCCGCCAGGCATATCTAGCACAACTGCATTATGGGCGAGTTCGATATCATTTTAGTTACTAGTTTTCTCTGTACATGACATCTGAAGTTATAATCATTATTTCCTGCTCCGGTTTTGTTGACTAGCTGTCAATGCGAGGGATAATTTATATACAAAAGCAACCGCTTGGAAACAGATCATTACGTTTCCTTACTCAGCAAATATTCTAATAATGAGAATAGAACTGTAAAGCCTTTTTCTTGGATTTTGTCATAAGAAACTGTGAAGGATTTGCCTGTAAGTCTGCGTTTACTATGGGAGACATGTAATCAGTATTTAGATGTTCGGCACCACACAGAGAGAGATGAAGAATTTCTGTAGAAAGACTATGAACACAACCGGTTATCATTGAAGCTTTGACTAAAGCTGCTTTACATTGCCAATATTACTTGAGAGGCAAACGAAAAATTAGTATTTTTAGTCACTTAGCTTTCAGATATTTCAGTGAAAATTATGCGAGCTTAAGGTTTCCACTGTACTTCCCACCTTTATCTTCTTCAGAGTAAAGAACTCTCTCTTTGTTTGATTGTAAATCACTAGTTACATTTAACGTAATAATGAGAAAAGGAGGAAATGAGAACAAGTCAAAATCTCACAATTCATATTCAAATGTGCCTCATGCATAACTTTTTGTGATTTAGAATTTTGTGCAGACATTTCAGGTTTTCAACCGACCTCTTTCATTTTGTTAACAAGATTAGACATAAACAAAGAAAATAAAGCTGTTAATGACCATATTATGCATAGAAAATGAGGTTGTCTTCGTCAGTAGTTCACGTCATGGTTACAACGCAGAGAATTACAGATCGAGCCTAGCTGGAGATTGAATGATGTCAGTAGATGTAAGTTTCACGGAGAAAAGTAGCTATGGTAAGTTTAAGAATCATTATCCAGCGCAGTTTGAGATCACAATCGATAAACAAAAATGCTCATGAGACTGTTTCATCGTTTTTTATATCTAACTTTTACTGTCTGATACCAAGATCTTCTGTTATGTTTTGTTACTGCAACCAAGGAATTCGAGAACGAATTATAAATAAATTGCTAATTGTCTCAACACAGAAAACCAGTTCGCATTGATATGATTACATTTTAAATAATATTCGATCTATTGTTCTAAATGTATTACCAGGAACGTAGGTGGTTAAGGCACAACCAGTTTCTATGGCTGAATATTTTATGCCATGGGTTACCTGCTGTTAATTGATTATTAATGAAGAAACAATTAATTTTAACCTAAAGAATAACGTTGAAGTAAACGATGTAGATCGAGCGATTGATTGTTAGGTCATAATGTAAATCTCAAACGATCTCCACATCACACTGTTATGTGGTTTGATTCAAGGTGGTGGTGAGATATCACACTGTCTTCTAACAAGCATTGCCTGCACAGGTGCTTCTACAACAATGCATTTGATTCGAATTTTTAATTCTGTTTAGTTATTTCTAGTCAACAGAAGGCCTGTCTTAACCCACACCTCTTTGAAGAAGTCTAGACGAGATGTGACAAGACGTACGTTTGATGCTTAATTTGAGTTTCCCAATAGCGAGGCGCGAACAAGTTTCATGTGTTTCCTGGAGCAAAAGTTGACAATTTCTTTTCTTTTCAAAAAGGCGAAGTCCAGTGTCGACAGTAGGAACTTGTGGTTCCCCTTCGGTTGCTTCACTGTTTAATTTGGTGGTTATCTTATCATCTTACCTTTTTTCTTGCTCTTTCATTCCCAAGTACTTTCTCTCTTTGTCTTTTCTCGCCCAATACTTGATTAGTTGCTTTCTTATTGGTCAATTTTCGATCCTATCTTGCATTACAAATTCTGGTAAGTTTTCTGTTGCTGTATTCTGACAAATCTAGCTGATCAGTGTCAGACGAAAATCTTTATAGATGTCAATTTTACTTTTAGACAGTTGTGAAGTCCAGTGTATGTGATCTACCTTTCAGAATAGCTATATATTTATCAAAAGATTCGTGACTTAAAGGCTTTTGGGAGAGGCAAATGATACGTCTCGATTATCGAGTGAGACCATAAAATCAAGCACGTTTCTTTGGTCTATTATGAACCTAACAAATTAATCTCTAATGCAATGCTTATCGGCGGCTTAAAATGCCGGACAATTTTGCACAAGAGAATTGGTTTGTCCCTTTTAACAAAGGAATGATCAGAAAATGTGATGTAATGATTGAATACTTCTGTCCAATGGGATTCGTTTGTCCCAGGAGACAATGGGTCATTAGTCTTCAAGGGTACGAAAGCATCGACGATAAACAAGATGCCCTATATTCCAGTGGTAGTCATGACTACAATGCTACCATATAATACATTTAATACTTGCAATAGTACTAACCAAGTGCTCCACTCTTGACCAAAAAGTGGCACTAACTAATGTTTTTCATTTAGTTTCTGATATTTGACTAACCCATACAACGCAGATTATTAAGCAGTGAAAACAACCATTGTTTCTTCCACAATGTTCTTGTGTTTTTAAATGATCAGGGAAGGTGGTGATGCCCATAAAGTTAATTACGTGCTGTGATCTTCTTACACTACAAAGCACAACATTGCATTGATACCTTCTATTCAATCAATGCTGTTTACTAAAAAACGATGAAAATCCTTCTGTTCAAAATGGTCTTTGTTCTGAACACGTGGTAAGGTGTTGGAGACATATTTCAACATTTGGGGCAACAAATTTTGTTAGATGCAGTGTGTAGGCTGCCGAATTCCTTCTTGCTCTTGTTTTTACACCGCTAGGGCACAGGAGTATTCCTTTTTGATGACGACCATGTTTCCAGCCATTTGCCATGCTACTCTATCATCAGTAAGATGCAGTCACTTTTCTGGGTCTTTGGCGTGTATTTTTGTGTCTTTCCTATACACATTTGTCTAGAGATGTCACATGATGCTGTGCCATCCACTCTTCCTACTTCGCACCTTTAAAGATGTCCCTGTCTTCCATTTGTTTAATGTGGCCAAATCAGCATAAATAATAATTTTGTTTGGATGCTAGAAAATTGGGCTTGATTGTCTTACCTTTGCTTTCCACACCTAAAATGCACGTTATGCAACAAAGACCGAATGTTTTCCTTTAACATGTCATTATTACTACAGTACAGCAGTGTGTTAAAGACACATAGAACTCCCATTGTACGATGTTAAGTATTTTGACCATTTGTATAGTACACAGAAGTAAATGTCCTTTTTCTGCCTGATGTATTGGTGTACAAAGACTGCACTGTTGCTAAAAGGAAGGTAAAAGGCCCCTAATAGACTAAATTGTATTAGGGAAAGGATACATAAGCTGATAACAGCCTTTCTATCTTCCCAAAATAGTGGCAACGGCAGAAAACGTTTGGGGTGTTATTGGTAACCACTCTTCCATAAATGAACAGAAACTTTTAAAGAATTATGAAAAAATGTTATCATATAATTGCATTGCGATAGATTCCGAGTGGACTGAGAACAACAATTTTTTGCTCATGAAAACAGACAAAATGGCGATAAATTTGTATTGGTAACAAATGGTTGATGGGAAAACCAGTCAAGATAGCCCGAATAAAATCGAGGCAAATTATCTCTGGAACGAATAATCTATAAACAATGGATAATTAAACAAATGAAAACAATGATCTTTGAAACAAATTGTCCACGAAGAAAGGAGCAAAGGGAAATTATACAAGAGGAGATAAATAGTATTTGAAATTTTCCAAGGGTAGAGTCACTTAAAAAGATATATGTTGTGCAAAACATTATGCTAATAAATGGACAAAATAATGTGAGAGATTTACGCCAGTAAAAACAACAAGGCGATTAAGAGAATGTGTGGGAGGGGAATTGCTGAAATATCTAGCTGGCTATCTGTAGGATCAGAAGACACATTAGATATAACATATTATTCACATGTTACGACGTATGTACAATGCAATTCTCTATGCTATATAATACAACTGATTGACTGAGCATCAATGAATGATACTTCTTTTGTTAAAATTTTACCCAATGACGCCATTTGTCTATTTTATTTCTCAGACGAATATGATACAAAGAAATACAATAATCATAAGAGTTAGCATGGATAAAATCAACACTAATGCTATCCTTCTCAGCTGCAAGACTTCTGAATGGATAAAATCATCGGAGTCTCTTATACTGGATTTGGGTTTTTCTTCATCCTGTGGAATAAAAACAAATAAAGAGTTTGGTTTTCAGAGTTTTTGGCGTTTGATGTTGTTACTAATCATAAGATAAACGGAATTATTTTGGGTTTAACTGTGAAAAAGCCTGTTGAAAACATGGAAGAGATGAATGCAAATGGAGAAATAATAGAAGGGTTCACTCTACATCTCAAAGTGCAATTTGCTGAAAGTAATCGGGGGAAATAAATTTCAACTTAGAATTTAATAGGAAGGAACATTTAAAGATACGTTTTAAAAATGAAAGAAACGAAAATTTAAAGCTTGGACAAATTTACTCTAAGATTTGTCATTGACAAAAGCAACAGACGATTTAATAGTACAAGTACTACGTCAACATTTGAGAATATACGTCAGTATTATGTACATAGTGACACCTGGGAGTTTACAGCATATCTGAAGTCTTTGAAGTATTCTTAGTATCCATGTGAAATGCATTTATGGGCGTCGTGGAAACACGTGTCCAAGATGTAAATATCTTTCATAATCACTCAGCGCCATGCCATTAATGTGTAAGGGCATAACAGAGGACGTCTTCAAAGAGTCCGCCAAGGATAATTTATTGTATTATATCCGTCACTGCTAGATTTTGGCAATTCACGCGTGTTCCATATAAAAATATCACTCTACTAGACATAACAAAATCAAAATACTAGAAAAGCGAAAGCCTCTGGCCCAAAATCTACAAAATGTTTATGTTACTTCCATAAAAATAAATTCACAAATGAACCGAACATCATTGAGGAGTGACATAGGGCAGCAGCTTCGTATGCTCACAATATCTCAGTCAACTATGGAAGCAAGCAAGCAAGATAAAACTTGAGTTTAATATTGTATACATATATATGGCTTAAAATGTTTAATGAGCTTAAGGATAGCTGTTATAAATCATTACAAATCAGGGCATTGTCGAAAGCTATGCTTATTTTTTTCCCTTGTAAACGGACAAACTTAATTGATTTTAAGCATGTTCTGTTGAAGTCATTAAACTGCTTTGTTTAGTAACAGTCTGTGCATTTGATCCATTAAACATCGCAGTAAATTAAGTTTATGTTGATCTTGTAAACAGCCAGAATATGCAACCTGGGGCGCCGGAGCAACGGGGGCAGCTGGACCCTTTGCCCTTGTGGTATGAGGACAGCAAAGTGCCCTTTCTCAAATTGGTTTCGGAGAAATTTTGATACCAGATAAAGAATTTTATATAAATAACTTGATCATCCGCACTCATACTAATGAATTGATTCCTTTTGCTCTCAAGATCACGAAGACGATCACAATGTGTTCATAGGAGATGTTTAGCACAATAGGCCCATCCAAAACAACAATTTTCGATTTCTTTCAACAACAAACTTTGACACCATAAGGTGCCCTTTCTGCGGTTACTGCCCCCGCCTCGTCATGAAGTGTCCTACGCCTAACATTTACAATTGATCCTATTTAACACTCCATCATAACGTTTTATTCTCAACATTCTGTTTGTCTCCCCTTTCCGTCACTTCCACCCTTGTGGCTTTTTTTGAATGTAACGATAAAGTAAACGGTAACTTCAATACTAGTAGATATAAAATGAACTATTGCTGAGTTATATGATCAGCAAGCTTAAACCTAGAATGGTAAATAACAAAGGATATAACATTAGTCGTCTTAGCGATACCATGGTGACAAGGATTTGCTATCACGAAGAAAATCAAAGCTTAGTTTTCTGCCGATGGTACCACCTGTTGGGAGTATCAGTTCAGTTTTGACAAGGTACTTCTATAATAAAAAAATAACCACTAAAAATACCAATAAAATATCCCCTTGGAGTTTGAGGTCACAGAGAACTAACTACATGCGATTACTAGTACAGGTTTTATGCACCTTGCAAATGTTACTTTGTTGAGATATAAGCTCATTTAACCACCAAGCAACAGAATGATCTCAGCTTGTAAACAACTTTGCTGGAATTAAGCAAAACGATAAGCTCAAAAATTTGGGCGTTTCGTATATGACCTCTAGGATTTAAATGTTTGTTTAGTATTTCACAGTTTTTTGTGACTATTATAAAACTGATAATGCCATTGCTAAGTCCATTCAAGTGCTGTGATGGGATGTATATGATTGCTTTCCTCCTTAATGCTCTAAGAACTTACCCTCGTGTTTAAGGAAGCAACAGTACTTGGACATTGGTAGTAGTATTGTTGAAGAATACTACTCCAGTGTTGTCTCATAAACAGCAGAAAGAGCCGCTCCATTAGTGGCGTAATAATGGCTGGCACTGTTATTGCAGTAACAGCATCAGGAGTAATCGTAGTAGTAGTAGTTTTGTTGTTGTACTAGTAGTAGTAGCAGTAGTAGTAGTAGTAGTAGTAGTAGTAGTAGTAGCAGCAGCAGTAGTAGTAGTAGTAGTAGTTGTTGTTGTTGTACTAGTAGTAGTAGCAGCAGCAGCAGTAGTTGTCGTTGTTGTTGTTGCAGTCGTAGTAGTAGTAGTTCAAGCATTATTATTAACATTAGCATTATTATTCTATCTTCAAACAAAAATCTTAAAATCTACTGCGACACTGTTATCATTAAGTTTGATATTTGGAGATAGCCTACGTCCTGATATGTTGATTCAATGTAACAATTCATTGAATGTACCGGAGGGAAATGTTGAACCAATCTTAATACAGGTTATCAGAGAAAATGCAACATATACAAAGCCCTTTGTAAAGATTTTGCAGGAACATATAATGTTCAGTTTATTAACTTCAGTATGAGTGCAATAGGAGGGACGGCGACGGACTCTGTCTGTTGCATGGATATGTTGAAACGTCTGAAGATAAATAATCTTGATTATTTGCTACGTAAAAAGATTGGCTGTAAAATAAGATCTACATATTTTCGTTTCTGTCAAAGTGATAAAGATGAGACTGATCCTGAAATGGTGGTCAATTTTGTCATAAGCATTTGTTAGTAAGCATTAAGGCACATTGTGTGCCTTCTATCTACATGTGACTATCCACATGTATGCATTGAGTAATAACAATCTATTCGAAGTTTTAAAAATTATTTGATTCTCGTCCTAATTACCCTAAAAACAAATTACGAATGTATCCAAGAAATTTGTTGCTTATACATACATGGCAATTGACCATCTGTGATCTTAATATCACTTGGGTAAAGACTGCACTTAATTCAAAATGCCACAACCTTTCATGATGGATTGAGATGCCTACTTGTTGTACTTTTGACATCGTCATGCTCAGTAAAAATGAATTCGAATTCAAGATAATATATCCTCCGTATTTATACACTGTCAAATAAGTGCTGTTGCCCGCAACATACCTTTCGTATTTAATGGAAGCAAACATAAACTATTATGCATGATTCTTGTAAAAGTAGCAAACCATTTGTTAAAAGATAAGCAATCATAAGGAAGATCATATAACAAACACTTTGAGCTGTTTCATCATAAAAGCCTTTACAAGGGAATGTTCTACACATGATCTTAAAATTTGACGTAACGTTCTAGAGTCACTACCCAGAAGCATTTATAACTCTTGTAATACACACTACCCAGAAGCATTTATAACTCTTGTAATACACACTACC
>JANTCA010013190.1:6040-26462 GCA_024741275.1 Chironex yamaguchii | reverse complement strand
GGAGTGTCAGACGAAAAAAGCTTTTAAGTATGATTTTAGCGCAATGTCGCAAATTTTCAAGGCGATTTACAAATGTTTTCCTTAAATATTTCAGGGAAAAAACAAACATGTAGATCTCGTTATACGGCCAAACGCCTCCCTGCTAGTGAGTATTTGAATTTATGCATAATAAGAAACGTGTCTGCAAAATCTATTACCATTCAAACTTACGCATGAGTAAGATTAAATCAGACCACTGATGTCTCAGTCCGCAGCTTATTTTGACACCTTCTAAATAATTGTTTGTATCACATGTGAAAAAGTGTCAGGAGCTGGAATGACTGACACCATATTTAACAGAACAACAGTTGTTCTAAGGTAGTCTTTGCATAGTTTTAATAGGATTATTTCATCCACACCCACATCCCTCTTATAAATCATCTCTTACTATACATTCATACCAGTTGCCAAAACCATGTCTCCAAATCCACCTGATCCTCTTGTTTTCCTTCCCCATACACGTTAATCTGTAAATAAATACGACCAAAAATACCAATAAATAAAGAAACAATCACAATCAATCTTATACGTTGCTTTTCTCCAATGGTTAGGTAATACTTTTTATTCAAATCAGTTGAAAAACAACAGTACTTTTAATGGTATTTCATTTGAAAGAAGGGCAGTTATAACTCCATGGATATTCAATGCATTTCAAAATGTGCGCTCTAAAAGGCAAATGGCCGGTCTACGCTTTGATCTCTACATGACAGCCAAGACAATGCAGGATCTCGATATTAGGTTTGCAAAAATCAACGAGTTGATAAAATTACAAGAGATTAGCATGAGTATTCAATAAGTTGCAATGATACAATGATACACTTCTCTTCGTCATTATCAACTCACTATCCTGCCTCCATTATGTAGCAAGACAACATTTTTTCATTTAACCACGTTTATACATTACAAAATTACAAAATTCACAATACATTACAATATTCATTGTTATCAAATTACCTGAAATTCACCATTGCCCAAATATTACCTAAAATTCACCATTGCCAAAATATTACATGAAGATTACATTGCCATAAAATTACTTGAAATACACCTATGGGAAAAAATTACTTCGAACTTACCATTGTCAAAAAATTACTTGAAATTTACCATTGCTAAAAAATTACCTGAAATTCGCCAATGCCAAAAAATTACCTGAAATTCACCATTGCCAAAAAGTTCCTTTAGGCCTTTACCATGGATTTCATCTGTGTTTAAGTCTATCCACTACCATAACAAAAAGATTAATTGTATTACGTCACACATGGAAAACAATATTGCATTAAACCATTACGTCACACATGGAAAACAATATTACATTAAATCATTACGTCACACATGGAAAACAATATTACATTAAAATATTACGTCACACATGGAAAACAATATTACATTAAACATTACGTCACAAATGGAAAACAATATTACATTAAAACATTACGTCACACATGGAAAACAATATTACATTAAAACATTACGTCACACATGGAAAACAATATTGCATTAAAAAATTACATCACACATGGAAAACAATATTGCATCAAAAAATTACGTCACACATGGAATACAATATTGCATTAAAAAATTACGTCACACATGGAAAACAACATTACATTAAATCATTACATCAAAACATTACGTCACACACGGAAAACAATATTACATTAAACATTACGTCATACATGGAAAACAATATTACATTAAACATTACGTCATACATGGAAAACAATATTACATTAAAACATTACGTCACACATGGAAAACAATATTACATTAAAATATTACGTCATACATGGAAAACAATATTACATTAAAACATTATGTCACACATGGAAAACAATATTACATTAAATCATTACGTCACACATGGAAAACAATATTACATTAAATCATTACGTCACACATGGAAAACAATATTGCATTAAACATTACGTCACAAATGGAAAACAATATTACATTAAAATATTACGTCATACATGGAAAACAATATTACATTAAAATATTACGTCACACATGGAAAACAATATTACATTCAAATATAACGTCATACATGGAAAACAATATTATATTAAAACATTACGTCACATATGGAAAACAATATTACATTAAATCATTACGTCACACATGGAAAACAATATTACATTAAAACATTACGTCACAAATGGAAAACAATATTACAATAAATCATTACGTCACACATGGAAAACAATATTGCATTAAAAAATTACGAATTTATGTAAAACATTTCCGACTCTTTCAAGTTATGCTGCAGTCCTAAGAAACTGCAATATTATATCAATATCATATCAAAATAATCTATTGTGTAATCTATTTATATTTATAATCCATTTGACCACAAAGCAATCATTCTTACTTTGTCTTGACAAAGTGCACTACCCCATGTATCAAAGTGTCAATGGACAATGTCAGTGACCTGCAGTATGCTGAAGACTGTAAGCTTGTTGCACAAACGTGTTCTACAATAGGCACTCAACCTCTAAAATGATGCCTATCAGAAGCTTGGCTTGACTATGGATAAAACAAAACAAAACTTCTGTTCCAACAAGCTCCAGAAGAACCACAGTCACCAGCCCCATCCATCATGGCTGGTTGTGAAACATTGGAAAATGTTACACATATCTGCTACCTTGGCAGCATCCTGAACTCAAGAGGTAATCTGGATGATGAGATTCAACACAGGCTGAACTCTGCTGGAACAGCTTTCAGAAAGCATAGAGATAGAGTCTTTGACAATACCAACCTGAAGATAAAAACTAAAATAATGGCATATATTGCAGTAGTTATTACCACCTTTCTTTTTAGATGCGAGACCAGGGTAAACTATCACCGACATCTCAATGCTCTTGAAACAGTTCATATTAGAAGCATTAAGATGATCTTGAAAGTCAGCTGGGAAGAGAGACGAATAAATGTCTCAATACTCAAAGATACTACTTCATTTAGCATCATCGTGAAGGGACAGATGCGATGGACTGGGCACTGCCTACGCATGCCTGATGAACAAATTCCAAAGAAAATATTTCTTGGAGAACCTGGAAAGGAGCATCGAAAAAGTGGGGCCAAAAAAAAAGCTTCAAAGACACCCTAAAGCATGACTTGAAAACTGCCGACACCAAACCTGATTCCTTAGAGGAGAGAGTCTGAAACCGTTCTGTGTGGAGAATCACTACTCAGCAGGCTGTTGACACGTCTGAAAGACAACAAATTGAGTCTGCAGAGGCGACACAAACCAAGAGGAAGGCACATGCAAATCATCCTTCCCGAAATAGCCTCCCCACTGGAACTACATGTCCTGACTGCCATCTGTGGTTCACGCATCAGCTTGGTGAGTCACATGCTAACCGACAGCAATAATTGAACTTCCAGACTGCCATACTCTGTTAAGAGTGGTTGCTGCTACTGCTGATGATGATCCCATGTATCATGCTACCATTCTTACCCTAATTGTCATTTCTTAATGAACGTACTCTTTTGCTATCAATTATTTTCTCTCAAGAAATGAATGCACTGATTTTTATCTCGTCTTTTGTTTCCGGCATTCTATCTCCTAAATTAATACAACGGATTCACGAGGACTTACGCGCAAATATAATAGGAAAGCACAAAATTCCATTTCGTCTTGAAAATCAAAGTAAGTTTATTGCAAACAAATATACTTATTAAATTACCAGAACAGTTCTACAATATTGTCGTTCATATACCTTAAATTTTAATTGGTTTAGCTGAAGTTTCAAGCGCAACATATGTGTTCCAGTCAAAATGACCATCTGTTATTCTATCTAATCCCAGTTCGAATCCCCACTTTTTCATCCAAAGTTTCTTCACGGAACAAAGGTATTATACGACCTCTTATCGTAAATTAGACGTTAGACCGGGGCCTTTTTGATTACATTTAAATTTCAGCTAGTCTCCATCAATCCGCATTTCTCAATTCGTACAATCAATAACTATATAATGTGACGGTGCAAGAATGGAATAGGTAAGTAAATATAGGATATTAGATGACGAAAATCCATTTAAATATATCACTATGATCCAGCTACTTATGTGTAACACAGCAGAAAATGCTGTGACGACTGCTATCCTTAAGAAGCCGAGAGCTGCCGGGACTAACCCTTTCCTTGCAATATTAGAATGGCGAAATAGTCACAAGGTCTACATTCTTTCACCTGCTCAAGAACTTATGTCAAGGAGAACCCAGACATGTCTGCCTACAATAGCTAATTTGCAGAACCCAAAAATCCCAGAAATAAATGCTTTGCTAGAACAAACAAAGGAAAAACAACGTTCATATTTGAATGAGCATGCAACGAAGTTAGATCCACTGTCGAAAGGCCAAATTATACGCACGCGATGGTCAGGCCAGGAAACGTGGTCCTTCAGTCGATGCTTACACAGGATCAATCCACACTCGTATCTGATGGAAGCAAATAGGCACCAGCAGCGAATTAGGTGCCAATTGCGTGAATTAGCTGACAGCCTAAGTGAGACTAAAGCTAAAATCTCGCATGAATCTACTTTCAACACAGATTCAACGACACAGTGGGCGGCCACAATCGACATCACCCAATATAGGAGATGATAGTGTGCAGTCACAAGATTCAGAAAGCACAGTAGGGCATCAACTTCGTGATCAAGCCACATTGAAATCTCCAGGCAGTTTGTATTATGACAAATGACTAAATCTAAAATGTGATGGGATGAAACATCCAACATTAGTGTCAATTGGTAAACTCTGTTATGTTTATTTTTTGTATTATGCTTATTTATTGAACTCAATCTCCAAAATACCATTAGAAACGGAGAAGTGTGACAACTGTAATGAGTTTTGTTTTCACTCTTTTGCTAAACACTTCTCTGTTACTTATTTTGGAACATGCTTGTATGCTCTCATGCAATATGGTTTGTATGTGCCAAACTGTAGCCTGCAAGCTCTGTTAGACCAGAGAATCAGAAGACACAGGAATGTATAGACATATAGTATGTTATGTTAATTGAATGGACGTTTGGACTCTACTACAGTATGAGGTGTTAGAAAACTGGAGAAGACCAAGATGTTAGCTCCAAGAAATGTTTTAGTCACAGCCCCTTTAAACTGGTCTTATTTATGGCCAGTTTACTAGCCCTATTTATGCGCAAATCACATTAACTTGATAATACTTTAAAAAGGGGCTCTTGTTCTTCACTGTGGATAAATTACGGCTGTGAATTAATGTATGCTGCCAACCAACTGCGAGCTGCACTATCTATGCCTCTAAAACCACTTTTACAAACCGCTTAACTAACTAACTAACTAACTAACTTAAGCTTCCTTTTGAAATCATCCTATTCCTATTTAAGCCATAATTGACAGACAAGTCAAACTTGTGTGTCACGATTTTTACATCTACCTATTACATCTGCTTTAGTATGCTACTTCGATGAGTTTATTTTGTGTAGGCTTACACAAAAGACGTCTTACATCTTGAATACTTCTTCTGTGATTCCAAGTAACGATTGGAAAGGCAGAGGTCAAGGCAATTAACTGACTTCTGGGAACATTTAAAAACACCAAACAAAATATTTAAAATTCGCACCTGTTTAAGATTAAATGGTTTGATGACCTCAGTCGTTGTGTCGATTTTCACGGGTGCTATCTCAGCAATAGTACCTTCAAGAAAAAGCAAGGATTTTGATAAACATTTTTTCAATATCTCAAAATTCCAAAGACTGAGTTCTCAACTTCCGTACTTAAGTAACACAATTCAACAAAGGATTCTTCAAATATGAATTTTAAAACGGAATTTGCGAGTGGTAGCACTTTCCAATGACCGAAAAGTCTATCAAACGTATTCACTACCTGGAATAGGTTTCCCAGTCTTGTGTTGCTCCGAAGCAAAATACCTGGATAAACAAACCACAATATTAAAGCAAAAATATTAATAACGAATCAAACAACATCACAAAATGAAAGGAAGCAAAATATAAGACAACCATATTGCCAAACACGATGAAAGTAATCGAACAGATTTGACCCATAAAATTCCTTGATATAAGCGATAGGACAATGTCCAGCATCAATGAATTACTGTAAGCTCTTAAATGCTATTTTAAAATATAGCTACCGAGATTAGGCACGACAAATACCATACTCGCTGGCAATTCAGTAACACTGATTCAACAACTCTGTATGATACCTAGGTTAAAAAGTGTTCAATGTAATACTAAGTAACAAAGACCAATATTGACACAATTGCTGTCAGGGATACAACAATAATAATTTTCTTCAACAGAATTGAAAATCTGCAATGTATCCTTAAAATATTATCTAAAATTAAACAGAATCCACCCGCGAGTAGAAGCAATCAGAGAATTTCTCAAATCGCCTTAAAAAGTTTTTTACCACAAAAAGATTGTTCAAAAATTTCTTAGACTTTCATAATATTCACGGCTTCCATTTAAGAAAATACGGTATGCTTTAGCTTAATATTAAGGCAAGCAATCTACAATTTGAAAATAAGTTCGCTAAATTAATTCATAAAATGTATATTAATGTAATGATCAATTAAAATGTTTACAGACAATCGAACAGTTATACTGAATGTGAACCATACTTAAGATTTCGTCTGACACTCTTCAGAATGTGAATCGTCAGAAAGGAAAGTATATGTATACGCCAACCTATTTATACGAAACATGTGTCAAAAGTAGCTAAACAAGAAAGGAAATAAAGAAAGAGAAAATAAAGAAACAAAACATTATTGGAAACATTATTGGGTGACAGGATCAAACATGTTCCAGCCACTGTACGCCAAGCATCAATTCCTCCTAGAGAACAGCCATCTCGCGCTTGCAAAGCGACAATCACTAACAAAACAGTCGACTCTGCAATAGGCCATGTTGAAATCACGTACTATAGATTAGAGCCCAGAATCTTAACGTTTTGAATAACTATCTTTGTATTAAATCGTAAGGGAAGTCGACGGTATATATCGTAAAGGTTAGCCATGTAAATGATGTTATATTTCATTATAAAAAGAATCAAAACACAGTTAGAACTAGAATGGATTCAAAAATTGATGGCAAAAAAGAAACCTTAAACAAACCGAAGTGGACTACAGTCTGGTATAAAGCTGCCGAAAATTGCTCCTCCGAAGTATAAGGGAGATAGTGTGAAATTCCATTTATTTTAGCAAAGTTTTCGCCATGCCGTGGATGAAGGCCTGTCGGTAGTTGAATAAGTTCACTTACCTAATACGTTCTTTGGAAGGGAAGCCTACAAGGCACTATGAGGTATTCGATATGACTGAGGAAAATTACTACCATGCCATGTTAACGCTAAAAAATCGTTTTGGGAAGACCCAGCAGATTGCAAATGCGCATATGCAGGAAATGTTGAAATTAAACAATGTTTCAAATGAAAGTGGCTCTCAGCTTAGGGTCATATTTGACAAAATGAATGTTCACGTTCGAGGGCTTGAAAGTCTTGGAATGTCGTCAGAAAGGTATGGCAGCCTATTAATCCCTGTTATCATGTCACGTATGCCAAGAGAAATAACACTCCAAGTTGCAGGCATCACGGAAGAAAAGGAATGGGTCATTGCTCAAATTCTAGAGATAACCACGAAAGAAAAGAGTGAGAAAAGTGAGAGAATTTACGAGCAAAATGAAAACAGATCATCTGCCATGCCTCAAGCTACAATGAAGACATTTGTTGCAAAAGGGGAAAGCAGGAGGCCAGAGGAGAATTGAATGTTTCTTCTGCGAAGGAAAACATTATGCTACTAGTTGCTACGAGATAAAGGACATACAGAAGAAGAAGTCAATCATGATGGAAAATCGTCGCTGCTTCAACTGCCTAAAGCAGGTGCACATTGTCAGCAAATGTCCCAGCACAGCAAAATGTTACAATTGCGAAGGAAAAATAACACGTCAATTTGCCCAAAGCTTGGGAATAAAGCGGAAGAAAAGCCAAACCAGCAACCCGAGAAAGCGATTACGATGACATCAAAGGAGCCAGTGAAAGTTATGTTGCAAACAGCTCAGACATTCGCATTCGGAAAAGAACGATCAGAGAAAATTGCAGTGAACATTTTGTTTGATTCAGGGAGTCGGAGGTCATATGTATCCGACCATTTGAAGAAAAAGCCAGACTATGTGACTTAAGGCGTCAAAACATAAATTTAAACATGTTTGGGTCGGAAGCATGTAATAAAAAGAGCTGTGAGCAAGTTAAGCTTAACCTAGAAGTAGGGGGCGAAGTATTAAATACAAAGGCCTTGAGTTTTCCCAAGCTTTGCTCGCCAGTGGTCACTTCTGTAGAAATAGGGCTTACGTTAGCGAACAACTATGCAAGCAGTGAACAGCGCATCGATATAGTCTTAGGATTAGATTACTACTATGATATAGTGCAAGGCAATATTAGGAAGGGAAGCCAGGGTCCAACTGTGCTTAGTAGCAAACTGGGGTGGCTACTTTCTGGTCCTGTATCTTCCTGATTTAGAAGATCTAAACGAGTTTGAAAATCCATCAGTTCTTTTCTTGTCCTAATGTCACTTCAGCCTTAGACGCAATTGAAAATGAAACGAAAGAAATTACTGAATCGTTAAATCAGTTTTCGAAATATGAGAATATGGGAATTGCTGAATCACAAACGAAGTGCGACAAAGTTTTGAATGAGGACAAATGTGATATCAGGTATGAAGAAGGATGCTGTGGTAAGTTTACCTTGGAAAAGTAATGTTTCAAATCCTTTGCCCTCAAATTTTGAACTCAGATTTTTTCGTGAACAGTTGACACCAAATGTTATTGAAAAGTACTGCCAAGGGAAATAAATGCTGCAGAATATCTTTGCCATTTTGGAGTTGTTCGAGATGACAGGGAAACAACTAAGTTACGTATTTGTCTTTGATGGCTCTGCTAAAAGTTCTAAGCAGTCATTATCTCTTAATGAGCATTTAGAAGTAGGTCCCAATTCTATGCCTATGTTGTTTGACAATTTAATTAGATTTCGTACACATCCAGTACCAAAATTCCTCAGCAACATAAAATATGTAAGACATTTAATAAACCCGGCTATTGTTTTTAAGTTTGTAAGACATGTTTCGGATATACCTTATCCATCATCAATTACAGATTAGAGTCAACATTACAATTATAAGTTTAAATAATAGTGGTATATTACAGTAATACAAAAGTAGAACATGTGTTTAGACAATAGGACAAGAAACGAAACACCTAAAAGGAATACAGTAATCCAGAACAGTAATCCAGAACAGTAATAAGAGGTAAATTAACAATGCACAAAGACAAAAAAGACACAAAACATAACAGACAAAAACAGCAACGGATCTATTATAGAGAAAGTGACAAATTAACATGGAAGAGCTGTTTATTGAGATCGGGATTCTCCAATGTGATGTGCAACGCCTCTTTGATTTTGAGGTGAGAAGAACAAGTAGCAGAGTCTAAAATACTAAAGCAACTCTGATCACAAACTTGCCTACAAGATTCCGAACTCCTAAAATGTTTCAACACTTGTGAGTTCCTATCGCTAACCAAATGTTCCTGGACACGTCTAAAGTAGTGTTGGCTCCTATCACCGATGTAAACACATCCAGTACAGCTGACATTGAAAAGGCTTTCCTGCAAATTGAAATTGACGAGGCGGACAGGGATGCATTGCGATTCCTTTGGTACGACGATGTATCAAAACCACAGCCTACCATTGTTCTCTACCATTACCGGCGTCTTTTGTTTGGGATAACATGTTTGCCGGCATTCTTAAGCCAAACAATCCGCCATCACGTTTCACAATATGAAACAGAACATCCTAGTTGTCAAAATTCCTAAGACATCGTATGATGACGATTTGTCGTGCGGTGCGGAAAGCGCTACAGAAGCTATAGAAATTTATAAACAGGCAAAACATATTATGTTGAAAGGGTCGGTTAACTTGCACAAGTGGCCATCAAAATAAAGAAACAGTAATTCAGGAAATTTGTAGACTAGAGAATGAAGCGCTAGGAGCAGGGACTCCTCGTGATCATCATGGATCAAAGCCACAGGAAACAATGTTTGCTGAGGACGATGAGTAATTTCCCCAGTTTGTTACCAGTAATCCCTACAATATGGGAACATCGACAGTTCTTGGGGTACACTGGGAGAGCAAATCAGACAATCTATTTTTTGAATTGTGCAGTCTTGTAAGATATGTAAAATCATTGCCATCTACAAAGCGTTCTCTGTTAAAATTAGCCGCTAAGATTTTTGATCCATTGGGTTGCCTTACTGCTTTCAGTTAATTTAAAGGTGTTTTCCAAACACTTTGCGTTGAAAAGGTGCCCTGGGATAAGCCCCTTGAAGCTCCCTTCGATAGAGGTATCATGCTCTTGTAGCAGATATGGAAAGTTTACATGGTATATATATTCCCAGGTATCTTTTTAGAAGGGTAAACCAATAAGCAGCGTACAACTTCACGGGTCTTCTGATGCAAGTATAACTGCGTATTCTGCAATGCTTTACCTAAGAATAGAGTACGAGGAGGGTGAAATAGACACGAGATTTCTTGCATCAAAATCGAAAGTTTGCCCTATGAAACCACAAACAATTCCCAGATTAGAATTATTAGGGGCCATCTCGGTGAAGAATATTTTGAAAGAAGAGTTCAAGAAAACCACACTAGATAACTTCTATTGGGTCGATTTGCTTCCAGCACTTTGCTGGACAAGAAACTGCAAGCCGTGGTTAGCCTACGTACGCCGAGGAGTGGATGAAATCTTAGTATTAGCGATAAGGAACAATGGTTCCATTGTCCTGGTTCTCAAAATCCCGCACACTTGCCCTCCCGCAGAAAGTACAAAGACCTCCTGACTAATTCATTATGGTGGGCGGGTCCAGGCTTTCTGGAATCTGAGAGGGCAGAATGGCCAAAATGGCCCCCTGAGGTCGATCTGGAAATCGAAAGTGCATTGAAGGAATGGATGAAGTCAGTTCCAATTATTACCCATGCTATGCAAGCTTCAGACAATCAGCCGTGAGTAGGATTGGGGAAGTCATAGACATACAGCATTTTAGTACTAACGGGAAATTTTTAAGAACCATTGCATTAGTTTTATGATTTATATCAAACTTAAGGGCCTCGCTGAAGTCGGAAAAAAACGAATATGGACAAGCAAGTGTAACCGAAATAAATAATGCTGCAAACATATCAAGTCTATTCAAGGTGAGCAACTCAAGACGGAAATTACATACTTAGAAGCTTGTAAGATCAATAAGACAGGCTTAAAAGTTCCACTTTATGTAAACCAAATAAATTTGCTTGTCAATCAAGATGGAAGAACAGTCAACCAAGAAACCGAATTCGTATACACTCAAATACTCGTTTTTCAGAGTTTCCTATAAAAGAAGCCCACAGGGCAGTTTTTCATAATGGTATAACTGATACTTTAAACTTGCTGAAACTTAAATATTGGTTCTACGGGGGAGTGAAAAGGTTAAACGGTTAATTCGTCGATTTAACTTGTGTAAAAGGTTAGAGGGGTTACCATTCAAAACCATGTTTTGTCTGGATTTACCGGAGTTTAGAGTTGATGAAATTAGTCGTGTAGGTATAGATTTTGCTGCTCCGCTTTTAGGAAATTACTCGAAAGAAAATATTAAAGCGTATGTATATGTTTGTTTACGTGCGCATCTACAGGGGCAGCACATTTGGAGGTAGTAAAGTTGTTGGGTTTTGTAGAATTTACCTCAGCATTCTGACGATTTTGCGCACGTAGAGGTCTACCAAATACAATTATATCAGACCTTTAAAGCAGCCTCTACAGAAATTCGAAAATTATTATGTCCACCAAGGCTGAAAGAGCATTTCAATTTAAAAGGAGTCACATGGAAATTTGTCGTCGAGCTAGCTTCCTTTCAGGGTGGAATCTGGGAAACGCTATTGTTCGTAGTGTGCTACGAACAATAGCGTTTCCCAGATTAAAAGGTGCTTAACTAAGGCAATCGGTAAAGCCTATGTGTCTTATGAGGAATTAAGAACGGTCGTATCAAAAGTTGAAAGTCTCATAAATAACAGGCCAATTACATATGTCTATGATGATACTCAAGGCATATCTTATCCACTTATGCCATCAAAATTAACAAATGGAAGGAATTTGAATCAGTTGCCTAATTATGGTCATTTTGAGATTGTCAATATGTACGAAAGTTTATTCAAACAGAAAATGTATCATACAAAGCTTTTGAGCCACTTTAGTAAGTGGTGGAAAAATGAGTATTTGCTTAATTTAATAGAATCCTATCGACCTAAATCACTGCAGAATGAACCAATAATTAATATTGATGATATTTGTATTTTGAGAAATGAGCAGGAGAAGAGAAGTTTTCGGAAATTATGCCACATTGGACAATTATTAGTTGATAAAGATGGAGCACTTAGGTCCGCTCAACTGGAGGTTTGCAAAAGGATGGTGGCAAGAAAAATTTAAATCATTCGTTAAAAATTTTGATACTTATCGTGAGAGCAGAGCTCGCAAGCTTGTATTAGAATATTTTAGATACCTTGTTGATTCTTGCTGTTACGAAAGTATTGCTTAGAAGTTTGTTGTATTAATCATTAATATTTCAAAGTCAAATTCTGCAAGGATTTGATCACTCACTTAATCAAATCAGGGGAATGTGTTGGAATCACGTACTCTCGATTAGAGCCCAGGCTCTTAATGTTCTGAATAATTATCCTTGTATTAAATATTTCATAATAAAAAAGGATCAAAACACAGTTCTAATCTCTCTCTGACCCTTTCCTTACAAAATGCCAACATTTACTAGAAAATTCAGAATGCGCCAAAAGGTATAAGGAGGAGAATTTTCGGATAATTGGCACAGCTAGTTCGTCCTTTCATCTTAGTGTATTGGAGTCTGTCTACATTAAAACCAATACTCTGTAGGCAGAAAGAGTTCGTTTTTTCACTGGACTCTTCCAATAATGTTTTGTTTCTTCATTTTCTCTTTCTTTGTTTATGATTGGCTAGTTTTGCTACATGTTTTGTATAAATAGGTTGCCATATACATATACTTTCCTTTCTGATGATTCATACTCTGAAGAGTGTCAGACGAAAAAAGCTTTTAAGTATGTTTTTCGCGCAATGTCTCAAATTTTCAAGGCGATTTTCAAGTTTTGTACCACAAAAAGATTGTTCAATTATGCAGTCTCTTGTCTTGTTATTGTTGTTAATTATCTCATTGACAACGATAACATTCCCCTTATACAACAATAGCATACCACCTTAAACAACAATATGCCCTCCTTTAAAACAACAGCATGCCTCCCTATGGAACAATAAATTCTTTTGGTTTGACCTATCATATTTTGGACTTGTTTATACGAGCCAGATGTCTTAGTACGTTTCACCTCCATGTTCACTTAGATTGAAGTCCGCTTTCCGAGACAGCAATTCAACAGGTGTCATAAAACTCCTGCGCCTGGCCACTTGGTTTGATTTTAGCCAGGCTTCATCCGCCTATCGAAATCTCGTCAGCGCTATGCTGAGTGCTGTGGTGAGATCCAGCTTATTGGCCAGGCTCGTTTGCCTATATAAAGCAAACCCAATATTGCTACAGTAAAACCCCACACACAAGAATCTACTTTTCTAATAAAACAGACTGACAAGGTTCTTGTAAATGTGATACCTATATTTTCAGAGTGTGGCTCTTATTGCAATGTCACTTACAACTATGATGCATAGAAGAATAGAAAATAGACTTGTGGGTGGCCTGACTGAATACAAAAATGTTGGCAGATATGGTATTTTCTTGGTGATAAACCAATTTCAATCACACAAGTTGTGTCCATTTGCCAAACGTTAGGAGATTGTATACGCTGATATGGTAAAATATTTCAAGAATACTTGGATCCCATATTCAGAAAATTGGATGCTTTGCATACAAGTAATTGAAAACAACTTTTGTCCTATGTCATCCATGATCTAAATAAAAAAGCATCACATAAAATCATGACTGTTTCACTTAAAAAGAGTGCCATGCAATGGGTTTTTAAATGTCAGTTTTCAGGCTTCGCTCTGCCTCTAATGAAAATAGTTTTTTTGCAAATCCTTTTGTAATGCTTTAAGTAATGTCAAAGTTTCCAATGAATCTGTAATCCACAGTGAGTTCTGCCCTTGTTTAAACTGCAACTAATACGTTCCGCTTGAATTTCGCCATGATCTTTAAGAAATTTGCGAAAGAGAGATGAAAGTTCATCTGGAACATGTTAAACAACTTCATCGTCCTTGGTCTTGATTTTTACTGCTTAATGACTATTGATGGCTGTGAAGATCAATTAATCTAACCAAAAGGAATTGAAAACTAGAAATTTTGACTTCTGACTTGAATTTTATGTTTTAGGATGTACCATCAGGAAGAACATGGAACGAAATCAGTCTGTTTTAGGTTCTTATCATCGGGTGTCTTTTTCAATAAAATCAGTCTGTAGGTTCCTATTTTGCTACGTTCTTGTTTGTGGGGTTTTACTGTACTGCTACTTATTTCTCAAGGCAAGGAGATATCGGTTGGTGGGCTCATATAAACAGGGCCTTAAACGTCATATAATGAGAAAAACCAAAACTTGTCTATTCTTTTGATCGGGACAGAACAAAATATAATTCACTTATTCCCAGCTATTCAGCCTAGAAAGAAATTGACATCCTAAATCACAATATGCCAACAAGCAACAAGTATTATTTTCAGTTTAGGAATATTAATTAAAATGGGCAGAAGATAAAAATCATAAGCAACTAGATCAACCTAGTTTTCAGCCTAGTGATGGAATATTAAAATACCTTAAATGTTCGTACATTAACTAAGAGTGCATACCTGCCAATAACAGGAGGAAGATCCTTGACAAGGTCTTTAACCTTAAACCATTCTTCGTATAAAATGGTTTTATTATCATCACAGTAGTACCTGAAGTGAGATGTTTGAAAACATGCAACTGCAATGGTTGACCTCAAACAGAACAATAAACATAATGAACATAATGCACAAATCAGCATTTATTACATTGCAGTGAAACGAATGAACGCACCTAAATGTCACTGATTAGAAGATCTGGTAGAATATAATAGAAAGACAAAATCTCCAGCTGGAATGTTATGGAAAAGTTAAGCCGGATTTCCACTTGAACGATTGTGGGTCATTCGATCAAATTCATCCCACTGTCAATTAACAGCCCTGATTTCCACTCATTCGAAGCTGTCGAATTCGATCCAGAAGGAAGAAGAAAAAGTAAGATGAGTTACTTTGGACATGCGCAGCGACTAACAATGGCCCAATGGTGAAGTGTGGCTGGGAAAAGAAGGAGAGGTCACCAAAGAAAAACATGGATGAACACAATCGAGGGATGGACACAGGAATGGTACACGAATGTGCTAGAAGGAGTTAAATCAGAAGAATCGAGGATGAATGTACACGCGATGGATGTTTTGACATTGATGTGAAAAATCAATAGTCCAAAAAATGATCAACTAAAAATACACTATGTTGACAGCACAGAGCAACCGATAGATAAAGATCTGGTATTTTCAAACAATTCAAAAAACTGCAATGCCACACTATTTCCTCAAGGTATGTTTCTACCATGTCATATTAGTACATGAACAAGTGTCTGTCAAAAAATACCAAATAAATACCAACGGAAAAAAAACTTGACTCTACTTTGAATCTACTATAACCAAAAAGGTTGCTGAGTTTTTCATGTTTATTCATACGTATTATCAAATCTTGGCATCGCAAATTTACCTCTGAGAAACAACGTCTCTACAGATCAGTGTTCAGAGGATTCTGCCCAGAGGGTGGAAGGTCGTCGGTTGATCACGACCTTGGATTATCATTTCACTTTCAATTCATATATAAATCAAATGCTTACAATTCACTAGGTTATAATGTGGCCTAGAGATAACTCACCAACCAGAGACAAGATGAGTACAGGTTTAACCACATAAGAAAAACAACACTAACACACCTGAGGCCATCGATTTCTCCTTCAACCCTTTCTCTTTCTATAACCTACAAGATCAGAACTGTTTAAACACTACCATAAAGAGGAATACATGTTATTGCTAAAATATATTACAAAACATTATTTTCAAGCGAAAAATTCAATGACGATGGGCATACATTCATGAAGTTACTTTCCTAAATTGTTCTCTACACGAAAGTAAGATAAAGTAGTAAATGACATAATTAATACAACTGCATACAAACACGCTATACATGCCATTCTACTTAGCTGCGTTTACAGGAAACAAAGCAGGGTAAGAGCTTTCTACAGCAACTTAACCTGATGGCATTCCAGTTAATGTGCTCTTACGCCATCTTCTGCCTTTCAGCTCTTTCAAAAATGCATCATGGAAACTTGTTTTTGGTCTTCTCGGGAATTTTAAACTGTGGTTTCAGTCATTAAAAACCGTGCCAGACGATCTAATCCTTAAAATCATATACCAATACGTTTCCTACCAGTTATCAGTGAACTTTGTAGTTCTTGATTGAAGGCTCCCTAGTAAAATGTCCTAATTTGATTAGCCAACTCTGTTTTTAATTAATTGCAATAGTGATTTTGTTTAGAGGTCCAATCCAACGCATTTATCACATCTTGGATGTATCTCGCGAAAAAGTATCTAGGGTAGTTATTTTGACATCTCGAAGTCATATGTCAAGGTTTGGTATCCAGGATTTGGTGATTCATTATGGAGGAAGTTATAAAAAACGTGTTTTTGATGATTTATTTTTAGATTAAGTTTCCAAGCAAGCACTGTAAACCTCAGATAAATCACAGATCAATTTACAAAACAGAGCTAGTTGAAAATCAAACCTGAATGCTAGAGATAGATGTTTTGACAAAAACATTGATTTACATTTGAAAATCAACCATACCAATCCAATAGTCCCAGCCTGTCTCTGTGGAGAATGAGGAACTCGACTTGGCAACCGAAATACCTGTACGGAATGTCAGAGCCAAATTAACCTTTGGTTTAACTATGTTTGCAGTCAATTAAAGACACAATGTCTTGACAATATAAAGCAACCAATAGACGGTCTACAAATCTACAAATGAAAAAGCATCTCATATTTGCTCTGAGACCACAATAAACTGTACTGTCAAACAAAATGAAACAATACTTGGAATGTTTTTCAAGCAGTTTGTTCTGTAGACAAGATGTGAATACGTCCTGGTTGTACCTGTAGTGACAGATGTGACACTAATTCCAATTTTTATGTTTATTTAATAATGGGTGTAATAATTTTACACAAAGCAAGGACATCATTTTTCCCATTACTTCAACCTTCTAAACATGTCCACAAACTTTTATATTGCAAAGAATTTGATACAATCTCAAACAGATCTCAAACTTTGTTCCAACGTTTGGGTTCCGATATTTTGTCATTTCTGAGCAGTTACATGGCCATTATGTTTGTAATTCAACAACGTTTTGAAGTTTCAAGATATGGCCATTTATTATATTATGTATATATGTGTGTGTATTTGCAAATTTCATTGCTAGTCACCTTAAATCACTGCCTTCTTTTACAAATCTGCCTATTTTTATGGCGATCAATCTCTCAAATTTAGTGAAATAATCATTAACGCAAAACTTTCAATAAAATGGGTACACTTTGTATTTTCAAAAAGGGCAAAAATTCATTTAGCATCATCAATATAGTAGCAGAATAAACATTTAAAAATAACAATGCATTACATAATCATATTGAGAGAAAAATTCAACCAAAAATCAACTATCATTTCTTGCTGTTTGTTTGTGACCATATCAATGTCTTCAACATTTCTGGCCTCCAGTTAACCACTTACCTCCATAAAAGCAACTACAAAAAAACAAACCAACTACAAAAATAATTTGTGTAGTCACTAAGCTGCTGTAAGCAATGCAGCTACTCTTTGCATCACTGTAAAAGAATGTACCTGTTTCCAATATACTTAGCTCAGATCAATTGCTTTGTCTCCCTCATAGAAATTATAGACAAGATTTTCCACGACAACACATCATTTCAAGAGTCTGTACTATGTGAGTGGATTTGCCTGATACCAGTTACATTGTTGCAACAAATGACAAAATGGCACATTTATATGGTCTAACATGTTACTCGAGAAAACACTATTTACATAGGTAAGCTGATTACCACTCCTTGATATATTTCCAAAACTTTGGCGGATAAAAACATGAACAGCATTACAAACCTGCCATTTGGCCTCAGATTAAAACTGTTTAAGGAGAAATATTCAGTTTGGACAAAGTAATGACACAACATGTTACTGTCTAGGTAGTCTGGCTCTTTAACGTGGGACTGTTTCTACCATAAATGGTTCTGTTGCAGTAATAGTTTTCCACAAGGAATAACTTCACTTATACCACTTCATTGCACTAAAAATAGATGGCTAAGTTAAATTCATAAACATGTTAGTACTCACCTTTGTGACTAGTATACACACACATTATAAAAAGCTGTTAATAAGTAACATTAGAGAACCAACAAACAGGTTCATCTCATTCTTCTGGAAAAGGCAACATCCTCTTCTCAACGATACATAATACTCGTCAAAGTTTTGTCATATGATTTCATGTAAATCAGCTTCAAGACAGAACCTCAAAAAAGCTACGTAGATGTTGAAAACTCATTGGTCTTACAATGACAAGGTTTCTTACACCATATCTTCAACAAAAAAAATTAGTCAAGTAACAAAGGCTAGCAATGTCCTATAAAAAACCTAAAGTTAAGTTCCAAACCAAGGCCATACCCAGTATGAGTACAACAAAGTTTAATTGGATCTATAAATATACCACAAAGACAAATAAACAGTAGTATACTCTTATAAATGGTACAGTACCTCTCCCTCCTTGATGGGAACATCTTTGAGGTTTCCTTTTTCCATAACTTTTAATACCATATCACCCTTTACCATGTAAAAAAACTAGCAATACAAAAACAACATCACTTAGGATTACACAAAAATACAAAAATTGATAAAAAGTATTTCGATTAAAAAGTTTTCAATTGCTCACAATGAAACCTGAAAACAACACCATGATAACAAACATTCATTTGACAGAAAACAGACAACAAAACATTGCAACTGAAACACACATCGATAACGCACACTGTCTCATACACAACACAGTTTTATCTAAATGACATGAACGAGTATGTATGAACACATGATAGGACACGGATATAAGCATGGGCTGATTAAGATAGCCAGGGGCTCCTGCCTGTAATTGAACCAGAGGAGGGCTCTAATTAAAATTACCCATGCAAGTACACAAACCAAAAATTTACGCCAAATGAAATCATAAATGCATTTTTTCACACTGTCATGTCAATGTACATGCATGACTGAACCAGCAGAATCAACAACGCACATAAGACAAACATTCGACATCTGAAGAATACAGTTTGTGGTATCCTGCTAGTTCACAAAGCCGTCATATTGTACCACTGGCACATGGATCTCAGGCAGTTACTAAATGGCCATGGGGAAGACTTAAATGTAGAACCTCCTAAACAGTGTCATAAATAGGATGTTACAAACAATTCATTTCATCATGATAATCTGAATCCAAGCAGTCTAATAACATGGCTGTCACAAAACTACTTTAAAATAAAGAAGTCAGTCCACAGTAAGAACAAGCAATTGAGACAATGTTCTTATAATCAATTAAATGATCATTAATATCTTAGTTTACAATGTATGAATGTAATCCAACAAGTCATAGTATTTCTTTCTGTTCTATTTATACAATCATGCATTCAGGTAAGGAGCTTTGCAGTCTTAATGGGTGGTGTCCAGACAAGGATCCAGCCTTGAGCCTGATCTAACCACAAGCGAACAGATAAATGCATGACATGTGAGCATCACCAAAATGTTTCTGAAATAAGGAATTAAGGAATTTGTTGGCTCCCAAGCAATAAACAAAGCATTTATTACCAGTATTATAGAGGTGTTTCAGGCATAGAAACTTAAGAGGTTACTTTAAGCATTAGTATATACTTATGGAAAACCCACAACTTTGGTGTCATAGGTAACAAACTTTTACACTAGAGTCAAACATTATACTTAAGCGGCAACAGTAACAGAATTTAACATGGCAATATATTATTACCTACGGACAAAAAAACCAAAATGAATAAAAAAAATTGTAAAAGGAATACATAGATTGTACATGACTGTGTTCATATTCAGGTATGTACGTCAATGCACTAAAATTTTCAAATGATACGTTTAATACACTAGACATTCTTTTACTAAAATTTTCAAATGATACGTTTAATACACTAGACATTCTTTTACTAAAATTTTCAAATGATACGTTTAATACAC
>JANTCA010013179.1:0-26462 GCA_024741275.1 Chironex yamaguchii | reverse complement strand
CCTTTTCAAAGTCATTTGTAACATGTTCTCCCACATCATTCTTTAATGCTTGGATAATACTAGGTTTAGACTTCCCTGTCATTTTGTTTACTGTCTGCCAAAACTCTCTGGAACTATTATTTTCGTTATTTCTTGCTTCCTTTTTTATCATCTCAAACAACATGTTTATCTGCTGGTGATCAGGACATTGCTTTTACTCTACTTAGGTCCTGTACTTTGCTTTTAGCTACTCCACGTTATCTTTGTAAATATTTTGACGTTGTGTTAGTGCGAAAGACAAAATTGATAAGCAAGGAGCGCTACGTTTGAATTATGATTGCTGTTTTTGTGTCAAGAAAGAAAATTCTAATCATTCCATTTCAGTCGGTTACATCACGTAACATGTTCACATGGTCATCATGTTATGCACAACCTTTGAGATGCTACACAACAAACTGATATCGATGAAAAAGAAAGAACACCGTTAACATAGCTGCTCTATGAGAATGTTGTTTGTTAAGCTGTACTTTCCATGGGGTGTTTCAGCCAGTGTACGCCAAGCATTAATTCCTACTAGAGAACAGCCATCTCGCGCTTGCAAAGCAGAAATGGACTGCCATAGCATGCGATTCTGCCATAGATCAACATTTACTAGAAAATTCAGAATGCGCCAAAATGTATAGGGGCGAGAATTTAGGATAATTGGCACAGCTAGATCGTCCTTTCATCTCAGTGATTTGGAGTCTGTCTACATAAAACAAGAAAAGCACTGCTCTGTAGGCAGAAAGTTTTTTCACTTGGACTCTTCCAATAATGCTTTGTTTCTTCTTTTCCCCTTTATTTCTTTTTTTGTTTTTGATTGGCTGGTTTCGATACATGTTTCACACAATAAAGGTTTTCATATATTTATACTTTCCTTTCTGACGATTCATACTCTGAAGAGTGTCAGATGACAGAAACTTTTAAGTATGTTTTCAGCTCAATGTCACAAATTTTCAAGGCAAAATTCTCCTTTTTCAATTTCAGTTGGATGAAGCACTCTACTTTGAAGAAGATGCTGGTGTTTTATCTTTGCTTCAAAAGATCTCTCCAACTATCTCACCATATCGTAACTGACCTCTAAGAAGAACCCGATGTACAAGAGCAAGTTATTTGTGGAGTAGAAATAATTTTAAGTTTTAAGTTTGATTTTCTTTCCTCCAAAAGCAACTGTCATCAAGTAACAGTGAATTTGAGCTCTCCTTATCGAGGTGAATTCTATAAAATAATCAACAGTCAATAGTCAAAAATAATCTCACTCAAATAGTGCTTTTTGTGTCACTTTTCTAGGGGTTGGAGCTCTTGTTATTACACTTCCAAAGCTTATGGTTGGAAAGTATTCACCAGCAACAACTCACCTCGTGAAGCACGATGTTTGCTTGTATAACATATCCATACCTACTTCAGTGTGTCATTCCACGCATCAGACATCATCCGGATTGTACATGTTTGTGCTCAGCATCGGACAGCTACTGATGGGTGCAGGCACGGCACCGCTGTTTACCCTTGGACCAGCATTTCTTGATGACAGTGTCAAGCCGGCAATGTCCCCAATCTTTTTGGGAATATGGTTTGCAACAACCCTGTTAGGACCAGGCCTTGGTATTATTATTGGAAGTTCGCTTCTTGAAATTTACGTGGATCTTGACCAAGTAAGAAGTTCGTCCTTATATGTAAGATATGAAATATTTACTTTCTTTGCTGTACTTCATAGCAAAAGCACATAGTCGATCTGCCCATGTCGGATTTGAGGAAGTTCTTCTTTCTTTTGCTAACTAATGTTACTTGACAGCTAATATGCGTTGCCGCAGTGTGACGCCATACCATAGCAACCATCCGCTTAGCAACAGAAAATGGTTATAGCCAACGGAATTTACTGTAAACAATACAGTAAAGCGTGGATTTCGAGGACTTAGTAAGTTATTAGGCGTAGGTAGGGAATAGATTGCAAAGTGTAGATAGGTTTCACGAAATTTGTAAATATTTATCTCGATTACAAGGCATTTACAAACTGGCTTTGTTGATGTACACTAGACGGGTTTTTTTGGTGTCTATTGGACGAATGTGGTGTTTCATCTTTCAGGGATAAAGCTCTTTAGTCTCCCTTATTCAATGATCGGCTCTCGCTGTATTGGTAATTCAAAAACATTTTGTACCTCTATTTTTTCAATGCCACTGCTTCTTCAAAGTAATGTTTTCCTCCATTACTTAATATTTGCTTTCTATTTATTATAATAACTTAATTTTTGAACCAATCATACTTAAGTTTGCAGTTCCTTCAGAACGTAGCTAGGAAAGTGTGACACCTAGATACATGGGGCTCTAAAAATAAGCAAGCACTCCAGGATAATGTACATGCCCCTTTGGAGTTTCTTTAATTGCAGAAGGTGAAGTATTCCGAGGCTTAGCTCATGTTTGCTATCAACATATATTTATATTTTTGTGGATTCAGTATGTCAACTTGATCTACACTGAATAGTTGTCTTGCAAAATGCACAATGGGGGTCTAATCTTGACCTATTTTTTAGCCTTGTAAACGGTTTACCTAGCTCCTGGGCGTTTTACCAGACCCCAGCTGTTTTGACCTCATGGTCATTTCTTCAGAAGGTAGTGCTGCCAACACTACAAAATAGCATCGATTAGAATTTGCTTTGTATTTATTATGGCATCGATTTATTTGTATTTATTATAGTATCGATTTATTCCAAAAAATAGTGTGTATTTGCGAGGAAAATTTTCTAGGTTAGAATCAAATTCAAGACTTCGCACATTTCAATAGGTATTTACACAAGTACTCCCATGACCTATGCCCCACGGTCATTGGTACATGATATGGGGTTCCTGGGGTGCAAGTAAACCCCATTACATTTCTACCTGCGGCGCCAATCAAAATTTTCTCGAGTTTACTGTCCCTTTCCGGATTTTGTTCGCACTCCCTTTTGTGCCGGGGACCACGCCCATCTGTGTTTATGGCGTATGTAGGATGAACCTAGCTCAAAAAGCTTGAATTTAGGCAGACATTACAAGAAAAGGAAACTGATCAGTCAAGACTCATATGGGCGACACCCTGGGGCGACACAATTTGTCGTCATGATTTCTGTTCACAATATTTTGATGAGTTGAACTCTGACCCCAACACAACGAATTTGGCAGATTTCTGTTGTTTACTTGAGCAGTTACACTCATTAACTCTAGTCACATTATCTTGTTTATACAGAATTTTTATGTGACAATTTGATGTTCATGTTTTAGACGACCCTGTGATTAAAAAGAATTAATGTGCTTCATTTATTTCGCCTACTTTCAGTGGGCAGAGGATAAAACAAAAACTATTATGAGCTTTAAAAAGAAATCGATTAGTATCTGTGCACTACTTCCTACTTTGGTACTTTGACAGTCCGCGGACAGTAAACGTAGTTCCTAACACATCGACTCCAGTCAAAACATTATGTTCGCCTAAGTTTGTTAGAACCTCGCAGCAACATTTGCTATGTTTTCACATGATTTGTGACGTAACGACTGTGGCAGCATATTGTTACTGGGTGTAAACATAGATATAAAAGGATGTCCTTTTATATGTATGGGTGCAAAATACACCCGGAAGAAAAGATGTGATAACAGACGTATATATATTTACGACAGCTCCCTGGACTTGATCATGTTTAGTTACAGAGGAAGGGAGTAGGAACAAACACTATGTTGTAAACCATACTCCGTGTCTTTGAGAACCAAATGAGCATTTTTGAGCATGCTGTAAATCTACTTGTTGACCTTTTGGGACAGGGAAAGGAGTACGGTGACTACAAAGAATGCAACTAAACGGAGTTGAAAGTAACTCATCAACGAGTTTTCGATTTACAAGATCTTTGTCATGTAAATACATACTTTGAGTTAAGTATCTCAAGTGGTGACTTTAGCATAGTCAAGATGTCGACGTAAGACAATCGTATTGTATGACGTCATTCTCCTCTGCGGTATTTAATTCTCAGGTTGGCCACTGAACTTCGCTACGTTAGTCTGTCAATCTCTTTTTGTATAGGCTCTAATACACCCACAGACTATTAGTCTGAATGGAGTGCAAGGGTGGGGCTGGGGTACTGAATAACATTTGGCAAACATAAGCAAGTAGCCCCGGGTCCGTCATCTCGCTTTGATCACATCTCGATGAATATCGGTTCTTGTCACACATCAAGTGATGTGTTTGGAGGCGAATCCGAACCATGGTCGTCAGACTCGAGGTCTTTAAATTCAAAGTTATACACTTCAACTTTTCATGTTCCTCTGCCCACTGAAAGCCACTTCATTTGTCTACGTGGAACGGCTAAGATCCTAGCAGTACGATGTCAACGCACTATTTTCATGGATGTCCTAAATGCCCGACAAAATATATAGTTTACCACACTTACGAAGATGAAAACATTTAGTCCGCAAATTTTCGACCAACGAGGCTTTAGTCGTGCAACAGAATGAGAAGTAGATAGTATTTACGTTCTACAGGCAAAGTGGGTAAACTGTTTCAACTTCTCATGTCGACACAGACAGAACATCTCTGCTTCCTACGTATAACATTGCCCAACCAGGCATCTTTATTTTTTGTTCTATTATAGATGCCTTTTCAATTTTATAGACGACAATGACATTAATTAAATTAAATCAAATTTATTATCTTCTAACAATATTCCCTTTATGGACTTCACCAACAGCCTGAAGGATTCTCACTTACCTCGGAAGATCCGCGCTGGATGGGAGCTTGGTGGCTAGGATATTTCAGTTTTAGTTGGTTGCTTTTCCTTACTGGCATCATATTGCTGGGATTCCCAAGGGAATTCCCGGATTCCAAAAAAATCAGGGCATTGGCAATAGCCAAAGGAGAACTGAAAGGAAAGTCGAAAATGGTTGATCGAGGATTTAAAGCGATGTTAATTACAACTGTGAAGTTAGTTAAAAATAAATCATTAATATTTATGATCTTTGCAATGACTATTCGGACAATTCAAGGGTCTGGACTGGGGTCATTTATCGTCAAACTGGTCATCGCGAGGTTTGGCGCTTCACAGTTTATGAGCGGCCTTGTAACTGGGCTCATTATTGTACCATCAATGGCAAGTAAGTAGTAAGTTATCGTTGTTATATGTGCCTTTTGCTCTGTCTGTTACATACGTGTCCATAAATTATGAGCAGGCCGAAGTCAAAAAGACTGAACCGAGTCGTTGCAATAGATCCTTGGGAGTGTACCGATCATTTCATGGACAGTGAATTTCACTTTGATGATGTCATTAATAACATTACGAATTCTAAATCTACTGATGTGCTTTTCAAAGAAGGGAAACAATCATTCATTACTTAATGAACTCAAATCATTGGCGGTAGAATAACTCAGTTTAGGGCACCCTATTATAACAACTAAGTGCCCCAGACCATAAGAGGCCCCAAAGTGACCCCAGACAATTTTTTAAGTTTTGAATCTTTATTGTCGAAAAGAAACGTTCTCGGAAGTGTGGTTAAAAACCTTCTGCTTCAAATAACGTGCGTATTTCTTGGTTCTTAAAGGCATGGTTTCAGAAGATTTTCCCATGACCCCGAACACAATTCATGAGTAAGGCTCACTTTGCTTCGCTGTCCTGACATGAGTGGCTAATCTTACTAAATTCATTAGTGTCCAGAGCGTCTCCCTTACGCCACTGATCACTAGTTCGCATTTACTTCACAATAGAAAAGACACTGATTTTTATATTTTTATATATACTTCATGACAACTGAATCCAGGCGAGGAGAAATTTTCATTGCTAACTTTGTTCTCTAGACTATAGTGTAAATGAGGCCTTGGTCAGATTCATCCAGGTATCAAATTCATTGGGAACTAAACAATGCACTAAAATTTTGGCCACTGACAGCAGAGAGAACGGAAAATTAGAAATGAATATTGTATTGCGATTCACAAGGCGTTTGACTGAATGCATGTAAACGTAGCTGGATCACGTTTACGGATCTGGCTGGACTCACGCAAATCCAGTATTGTAATCGTTGATAGCATAGCAAGAAATTATGGTATAAGCAACAGCTGATAATGTGCATTTCTACTTTCATAATTATAGATACCCTCTATGCATTTGTAGCTTGTTAACTCGGAAATTAAAGCGCCATGTTTGACTTATTCTGATGACGTATAAGTAAATGCGCAAACAGCAGGAATTGTATAGGATAATCTTGTTTTTGCTCAGATAGATGAACGCCGATTTTATGCAGAGCTTTGGGTTGTTGAAAGTAGCTATACCTTCTTAGATAAGGAGGTAACCTGTAATTTTCAGTGCATGCTTAGATACGTTTTATGTTTTACTGTCAATAGCTGGCATAATGCTTGGAGCTTGGATTATGAAAAGAAGCCCGATTAAAGATTCTGCATTAACAGCAATTAAAGTTTGCATTATTGCGTCAATATTGGGCTGTGGTACCGCATTTACTTTCCTTATTCCTGGTTGTAAAGATACGGAAGTTGTTGGCATCAACAAGATATTGCCGAATGGGTACGTCAGATATCGTTTTTAATCCTTGTTTGAAAGTACTAGTTCACTTAAGAATATTTTTTCCATTATTTGATATCTAGTGACCAGTCAGTAGAAAAGCGATGCATTTTGTCCATGTTTGTCATTATTACGTGTGTGTGAGGAGAGAGCAAGGGGAGTTAGCATGCTTATTTGCTAGGGTTTTTAGCCCCACAACGTCGAATGTCTGAGAATTGCATTCCAACAAATCCTACATAGGTATCACATGAAATCTTTGTACAAAATGCTGACCTCTGGGAGTGAGCAAGGTGGTATGTATTCTATTTCAAAGTTGCCATCAACGACAGTACTCAAACGGAAAGCACTCAGTTTAGCGGGTTGGGTTACTTCTGATCATAAGGCACACCTGTTAACTGTTACCTCCGTTTGTGCAAGGATGAACGAAGAACTTTCTTTGTTCTGCAACAATAGACCGAACCGGCTTACCAGCAGGTCAAGGTAACATGTGCTGAAATGAGTTTTCAGTTAAAACAAATTCCATTGGCTTGCCAATGGTCGCCGTTAGTCTCACCATGTCACACTTCTGCCGTTCCAGAGAGTGAAAAATATTTGTGAAAAACGCAAGGATCTCTCTTTCAATTCTGTTGCACTTGATAACAAGTCCTTATTCAAAATAAATCGTAAGTCGTGATTATTTCAACATGAGTAAGAACTTCATAATAAGCAGTGATCACCTGAAAGCGAACGCCTTTGCAAATCTGTATAAAAAGAATCGCGTCTTATAATATGATGTTGTTGCGTCCAGGTTTGCGTAGACTAAGGATCAGGCAGGAACAGTGAGGATAAATGCTTCTAAAAAACTCGAAGAAGAGAATTGAGACAAATGAAGCCACGGATACTTCTTGTAAGGCTAATTTAATGTCGGTTTTGTTTCCCTTAGAACGTAAACTTACAAACAAGATTTCTACTATTCCAATCGTAGGTATGCGTCTAAGAGTAACTTGCTTTCATAGATTCTCTGTATCTCAATTGCTATCTAGATGTACAGTGTCTTCTAAGGAGGAAATTCTTTCTTACTTTATTGGGTTCAACTTGATTCATGGACATCCTGAGGTCTGTTCTACCCATTCTCTATAGAAGACGTATCTGCAACAGTGCAGATTAAAAATAAGGTGCTTTTTGACATCAAATTGTTTGTGGAAGGTACATTTGACTCAGAGACAATTGATTGTGATGGTAAGGTATCAAAGTATCAAAAACAAGGGCTTGCGCCCATTGAAGAGTCTTTTGCTATGTAGAAAAACGGAAAAAGACTAGTGGAAGTGGCCTCGCCTGAAGTATTTTCAAAAGGTATACGTGAAAAGCCATTCAGTTAGCAATAATAAGCAAAAACGTGGTTGCAATGTTCACTGTGCCCCATGCAACACCCAGCTCACATGACTTGTTAATTGATTTAATCTATGAAATGAATTTGTTCTCTTCAGACCCAAGACATTTGGAGGTTTGAATTTCGCTTGCAACACTAATTGCAGTTGCCGACGGGACAAGTATTCTCCAGTTTGTGGATCAGATGGCCTTACTTATTTTTCATCCTGCTATGCTGGTTGCCACGACAGAAATGGAATGGAGGTAAGCTGCTGTCTTTGATTCATAAGGTTTAGAAATGTAGACTGAGACTGGTGTAGGACATATTATGGAGAAAACACTTTGCAGGAAGTTTGGATTGGGAAATCTACTAAACGCTCTCACATATGCATAAAGTATAACAGTTTAGCAAACAAAGAGCATTTTTAAAAGCAAAATAAAACGGTCCAGCAAAAGTTGCAACCTATTTCTGCAAGGAAAAATTCATCTGCCGACAAAAATTGTTATCTCTGATCAAGATTAACGAGCTGCTACCATAGTGATGCCACAAAAACAAAGCTCTGCTTAGAAACAACCAATTACAATATTTAGATTTTACTTTGTAACTTTTCAAATCAAAAAGCAGCCATTCAGAACACTACAAATTGACTGCATAAACGTAATACAATTTTCCATGTATTACTGTTTATATGTATTACTGATTAGTCAAGCATTCCCACAATAGCTGCATTGATAAGAAGCCAATCGGCATTAACCTCACAGCCTTCCCATTTTAAACCATCACTCAAACCGATGCAAAACCCGGCTCGAAGGTTTAGTGAAGGACGATCGAAGTCCCTTGCCATTACGAGAAGAAACCGAAAAGTGAAAAGAGGGGAAATAAGTTAATAAGCACAACAAGCATGCGCGGCAGGAAGCTGGAGGGAGGCTTATCTATGTACTTTAACAATTTTGCTCGTCAGTGAGCCCATGATACTCCACGTTTCTTAGGCCGGACTCACCATTAAAAAGATTAAGTCCTGACTAATGTTACACCGTGCTAAACACGAATAAATATGCACAATGCCAAACAAAAAGCATACTTTATCCTATAATCTGCGTATTTACAAATTGTCAGATGAGCTTCTAAAGTATTTTAGTAGGTTCTTTTTGATGAAAGTTGCCACTTAAGTTCTTGTTAGATCCAGGGATGACACAATTTGGATAAAAATGTGTAATCCATGTATATTTATTAATTTGCACTAATCTTGCAATTCTAACCTTAGTGGCTTCTTTAGATATGATGTAGTATGTTCCATATACAGAGTTGGCAAGAACGTTTTACGATGTCTTCAAATTTTGTCCACATTTAGAGCTCCTCGTAAGGTATGTCAGGTAAAAGGTCAAGATCTATAGTGAATTAAAGGAAACTAGTTTTATTTAAGAAAGTGTCTGCAATAGTAGAGACGTCTATTTGATCAATGTTGGACTATTATAAATTCGCTTTCTAAGTAGATAAAACATGCCCTTCTTTATCCATTGACGAAGACATCGTGTTTCTTTTCTATCCATTTTCCGTTTGTCTTCAGGGCTCTAAAGGCATTATTGAACTTTGGCAACTTGTTTGCAAAATGTTTTGAAGTGATTTTTTCAATCTTCATCTGGCACTTCTTTCCTTCTAAGCAAATGTCTCTTTCCATCTTTTTTTCCCACAAACTTTAGTTTATAAACTGTTCGTGTATTGGATCTGACAGCGGATTTTACAATGGAACAGCGAATACAGGGAGATGTGACAGACACTGCAAGAACTTGGGCTATTTCTTGGCTGGTTTGGCAATATCAGTTGTCCTTGGTTTGCTTGCAGGAACGCCCAATAACATTGGAGTAATAAGGTACAGTGATAATTTCAAATATGTAGAAACGTTGGATCAGGATTAAGAGATTATTTGGCTGCAGAAATGCCCTTTAGAACCCTGCTACCATTGAATACTTCTTTACTTCTTGGGTTTAGATAAAAGTTTTCGTTAGGAGAAGTTAATTTATTTATTAGATTTTGCGTGTTGTTTTTTATTTGTTTATGTGCAAAACATTTAATAATTGTGGAAATGGATTTGAAGTTGCGTGTTTGCGACTTGAGAATACCCCTAACTTAGATCATCCTTCTTTATCCGGACTTCAAATCTGCAGAACAGTATACTTGCTTGCATGGTATTATGTTGGAGAACTAATAACGTAACTAGTGGTTCGAAATTGAATTTCTTTCTCCTATAAGGATAACTCGCCGGAGGATGAGAGTCATATCTATCCTTTTATCTAAGTTGACAACCAAAGAAGTGAATTGACATGTTATCTGAGCCAAAAATGAAGTTAAAACTTATTTTATTAATGAGGTGGACGTAGGAACAGTTTGATTATACGATGGACTTACAGCTTTGCAAAGCGTAAAATCGAAGAAGAAGTTAATATTCTGCAGAAAAAATTTGTAAAAATTGTAACAAGGAGAATACTGGCGGATGTAATAGAAATGATCGACGGATGGAAAGAATACTATGATAGTGTTGTTTACTGTGAAACAGAAGACTGCACTTGCTGGGTAGGAGCTGAAAATCCAAATTAAACCCATCACTGAAAGAAGTTAGGATTGCGATGAAGATTTTGAGCAACGCGTAGATGGATGTCCATCCCAGATGAGTGAGTTGTCGTCAGATGGTCTTTAGGAAAATTCCAGACGACTAATGAGTAGCAAGGTTGATTAACTTCTATAGAGGAAAAGGGGACGCACTAGGCACAGAAAAGAGCAGGAGATTTACTCTAGCTTGTTATATCCTTTAATTGTTGAAAATTTTATTGGATAAATGATTAATGACTTGGGGCGCTGTCGTCAGAAAGTAAGTATGATTTCTTAACAAGCCAGAGCACCCACCACAGAACTTAGGCAGGGCTCCTGCCATGAAAATCTAGAATCTGCATTTTCTTATGTCACTTGTAGACTTTTCCTTGCTTTGGCCACAACCTTGACACTAACAACATATTGAAACTGGAATTGGTCGCAAATGCACTAAAGCTATTTAAATGTCTTTAAAGTCTTTTAATTTTTTTTTATAAATGTGTTGAAACAAAATGATTAAAACAAAACAATCAGTATGCCCATACTATGGGATCCAGTCATCACTGTCATCGCTAGTAGAGTCTTTTAGAAAAATATGAATTCTAGTTCTTGGCTTGCGTCGAGGAATTCGGCCTCACATTTTTGTATCTTCCTCTGTATGTTTGTTACGTCTATCACTTTCAGGTGAGTTGGCAATTGTCTTTTAGCTCTTAGACATTGCATAAAATAATGGTGAATGTTGGTCACGTTTGAAAATTGATAATAGTAGCTACGAGTATGAAAATTCTCTCCTGTATCTTACCTCTTAGAGTAATCATTAAAATTTGATTTTTATTCATTTTATATGCTAATTTTGAAATTGTACTTTGTGTAGATCAAACACAACAGAGCACGCCTGTGGCCACAGCGTGGATACAGGGTGTCAATACTGAGAGCTGTCTCAGAAAGAGATTTCGATCTATTAAATCTTACCTGGGATCCATTCTTTCTTTGACATCAATATGCTATCCATTCATTTTCGTATTGATCTCTGTTATCTTCAACTTAAAAAGTAGTGGCAGGTAATATAAATGCAAGGATACACAAATGATCGCTTAGTTTGAACCCTTTGCACGATTGGATCTCCGTTTCGACCAAAGATTTTTTGAGCCGAACCCCTGTATAGAGCTGTTTATACAAAGGAGAGGCATCCCCTAATTCTTCTTTACTTAAAATATGAGACCCTCCTATTTCCTGTAACAAATCAAGCACGCTGTCTTCCACTTTTTCAGAATCTTGTCTTTCCAAAACCATCAAAAGATAATTTTGTGTCATATCCAATAATGGCATGTATTTGTTGTAAAGAACTGGAAATCGTATTGCCGTGGAAAGCATGCACGTCGCTTGTAACAACATATTTGCCATCGTTGATCTTCATATACCAGTTTTAGCATCCTTTGCGAGGATGACAATATTCGTACCTTGAAGGCAAGCGTGGAGGGCTAGCCTTATACCAGTCTCTTGATGATAACAAAAGAAGTGCATCTTGACGCTATTTCCTATAGCCTCCCATGTTTATTAATATACCTGAAGACCAAAATGCACTGAAAATGTCATTACATTCTAGACTGCTTGTCCCAGGCTCAATGAAGTCTGCCTTGTTTTCAATGTTGTTAAAAACTTAAGACCAAGCATGCCCTAAGGCATCTTTTATTGTAGTTTTCTGTTGTTTTCCTCTTTTTTCTCACATTTATTGTAATTTATGTATTCATTTTACAATGTATCGATCATTAACAACGCTTAATTTATAAACATTTGATTCTTTTGTTGGCTATATAAGCCTTAGCAGGCGCAAACGCTACTCATTGTAGGTCTCTTTTGGCTTCACTATGAGTAGTAGTCCTATGCCATCAATAACCCTTGTATTCATTGGTAACTTGCTGTTCAGCTCTTGTCAGAAAATTTATATCATAACAATTGGACGTAAAGTTTAATTAATTACCGGGTGGCCCCCATGGTTATCAATTCATAAAATTTGTAGCAAATGATGTCATAATTAAACTACTCAGGTACATAATGGTTGCAATCTTTGTAATCTTATGCGCCAACACAACACTATGCTATTTGCAGATTACGTTTAGTCGCTACCCACCTTAAGCATTGTGGGATCAAAAACAATCCTTAGCAATGTTGCACTATCCACGGCTACTCCCTCCCTAAGAGAGAATAAGCTAGATATATGTTGTGTGTATATTGTAATCTTAAGGACGGCTCCGTAGCCTGCAGCGTATGCCCCCTACAAGCGAATCCTGGTATTTGTTGCTTGTATATGTAGTCTTTCTTGTTACAATGGTCACTGATCTTAAGATGACTCTTTGATCCATTGTCTTTTTAGGCTTGTACACGAGGATGAGAGAGCATATGCCCTTGGACTTCAGTACTTGATTATGCGAGCTCTAAGTTTTGTCCCAGCTCCTATCATCGTGGGAGCAATACTAGATAACTCATGTGTGATCTGGAAGGAGGATATCTGTGGTAAAAGAGGTCAGTGTATGGAGTACAAGACGGATGATGTGGCTCTTCATATACTTTTCCTTGGCCTCGCATGCTCAGGTATTCATTTTTTTGCCAAATACACCACTTTCGTCGTTGCTATTGTCATCATCGTCATTATCATCGTCATTATCATCGTCATTATCATCATCACTATGATGATCATCATAGTTATTAATATCACTACTAGCATCGTCGTTATGGCCACGATTAATACCATGAACTCACTCTAGGCACCAAGTATCACCACCAAATAATATTCATCAGCACGTAGTGTTCATTACCACAAAGTGTTCACCAGCACATAGTTTTCACCACCACATAGTGTTCACCGTCACAGTATTTACCACCACATAGTGCTCACCACCACACAGTGTTCACAACCACACAGTGTTCACCACCACACAGTGTTGTCCATCACATAGTGTTGACCACCACATAGTGTTTACAACGACAGTGTTGTCCATCACACAGTGTTCACGACCACACAGTGTTCACCACCACGTAGTGTCTTCCATCACATAGTGTTGACCACCACATAGTGTTTACAACGACAGTGTTGTCCATCACACAGTGTTCACCACCACACAGTGTTCACCACCACGTAGTGTTCACCACAACACAGTGTTCTCCATCACACAGTGTTAACCAACACATAGTATTCACCACCACACAGTGTTCACTAGCACATAGTGTTCACCATCACACAGTGTTCTCCATTACATAGTGTTGTCCATCACATAGTGTTGACCACCACATAGTGTTCACTACGACAGTGTTGTCCATCACACAGTGTTCACCACCACACAGTGTTCACTACCACGTAGTGTTCACCATCACATAGTGTTCACCACCACACAGTGTTGTCCATCACAAAGTGTTGACCACCACATAGTGTTCACTACGACAATGTTGTCCATCACAGTGTTTACCACCGCAGTGTTCACCACCACATAGTGTTCACCATCACAGTGTTCTCCATTACAGTGTTTACCACCACTCAGTGTTTACCACCACAGTGTTCACCATCACATAGTGTTCACCACCACACAGTGTTGTCCATTACATAGTGTTGTCCATCACATAGTGTTGACCACCACATAGTGTTCACTACGACAGTGTTGTCCATCGCACAGTGTTCACCACCACGTAGTGTTCACTACCACGTAGTATTCACCATCACACAGTGTTCTCCATTACATAGTTTTCACCACCACACAGTGTTCACCACCACATAGTGTTCACCACCACACAGTGTTGTCCATCACATAGTGTTGACCACCACATAGTGTTCACTACGACAATGTTGTCCATCACAGTGTTTACCACCGCAGTGTTCACCACCACATAGTGTTCACCATCACAGTGTTCTCCATTACAGTGTTTACCACCACTCAGTGTTTACCACCACAGTGTTCACCACCACATAGTGTTCACCACCACACAGTGTTGTCCATCACATAGTGTTGACCACCACATAGTGTTCACTACGACAGTGTTGTCCATCACATAGTGTTCACCACCACACAGTGTTCACCACCACACAGTGTTCACCACCACGTAGTGTTCATCATCACACAGTGTTTACCACCACAGAGTGTTCAGTCACTTTAAGTAAGACTCCGTTGCCCTGTCGACAAGTTGATTTCGTTCAATGTCCATCAAGAACGTGAAATAATGCCGTGTTGTATCAGATCGACTTTACGTGACCAAAGCATAAGTTTTTTATTTCAAGTTTGTGTTTTGAGTCTCGACCTCACGCCCTGTGTTACTAGACACAGGTTTAGAAGGAGATTTAAGAATTTGCCCATACAAGTACTGTAAGAGATCTAAAAGATGCCTGCTCCACTGCCTTTATTCAAAACCGACGTCTATTCGAGACTGGCTTTTATTAAAAGTTTGTAAATGAGTAGGTCAGTTAGAAATGAAAAAAGATAGTTTAAACACAACCATCCGTTTCTTCTATTTACCTCTATTTGCTTTTTTCTGACTTTAAAACATCTAATTGAAATTAGGATCAAATAGTAGGTTCTGACGACCGCCGTCTATTCAAAACCTGGCGTCTAATCGATTATTTACGGTAGGCAAAACTAGTCATAGCACATTAAATGTAACTTTTTAAGTCTCGTCCTGTGTCATTAACTCATAAATTGCTTTGCTTTTCATTAATTACTTTCTCCCTTTCAGTTGCTTCGGCTTTACTGTATGGGTTGGCGTGTTTTTTCTACAAATCAACACAAGCAGAGGAACTCGAACTCGAAAACGGAAACGAGATTACACTGGATAAAATTACATTAGAGAAGATCAAGACTGATATTAAAAGCACTGAAAGCGAGGTTGGGAAAGTGAACAAAGGGTTAGAAATATGACATGACATTAACAATTATGGCTCCAAGGATCCTATGTTATGTCGTGTCTCCTACCGCGAAGGCTCTTAAAAATATCTAGGATGCTATTGCCATGAGGATTGCAGTAGCAAATCTTGTATATTCTGTCGCCACCAGAATCTCTGGGGACATAGGTAACTTGTTATCGACAAATCTGGCACCTTGACCAGCTGACCCATGCCTCGTTATCGTGTCATGACATACTTAACGAATCTTCAACCCACTATTAAGTATGTTAAAGCCAACAAACGCATTTGTGCTCAATTACGAATTAGTTCTTTCTTGATATTGCTACACAACGTGCCTTAGTCATAGTATAAATTCCATTACAGGTCAATGAAGGCGAGTATACATTCGTCCTCTAGATTAATATGAAACGAAGGTAGGAATCAGTTCGGTCGGGGTGCCACTTCTGCCTTGGACGGACTTTTACGTAAAGTGGTTGCGAGGCTCTTACATATGGTTTGCTTGTTTACTGGTATTTCAAGCTTTTGTCGAATATTCTTCGTGTGCGAGTTAAGGCAAAGTCCAAAACAAGAAAAAGAAAAGAAAACAAACAAACACTTCCGTAATAACTCAGCTTTACACTAGTCGGGTTCTATAAGTCGCGGAAAAGGCGATAACTGGAGAGGGCAATAATCACATGACAGAATAGGTTGCCCTATTAGAAAAGTGCTTGACTAGTGCAATGTAAAAATGCAAAAATTATTTGTAGGTAAATGACATCGAAAGGTCCTACAGAAAAAGTTACTTACACAGGGAGTAATGGAAAGTAGCATAATTTATGTCATTGAAATTTAGTAGCTCCTACCAACAGCTGCAGTGAACGGGGGAGGGTAAGTCGATGCGTGTTCATAAAGACAGGAAGTTTAATTACATGTAATACTACCCTGATTAATTTTACCTCGCACAATTTTATAATCCTGCATTGAGCACTGATGCTAGTCCTTGTTTATTGGGAGCCGTTGTTTGTATTATTAAAGAACGTGCCAATTACAATTCTCATGGTGTGGAGGAACGAATTTATTCCCAACTTTTATAAGATCCGAAGTAGTGGTAGACAGCAATGGCATTAAACCTTTTCTGAGTCAGGTATGTACACCAATGTCTTCATTCGTCTTGCAAGGGAAAAGGCCTCTCTGTTTTAGCTGTAGAAGCTAGGTTAAGAAGGAACAATTTGAAAATCCTTTTAATGATTGGGATGCAATGGGAGCAAATGTTCGTTTGCGTTTTGAATTTGTTTTTGATGTCATGAAATCAACTTGCTGCGTCATCAGACACAAGCTTCTTAAAGATGCCAATTTGAACTAGGAATAGAAAATGTGTGTGCTACATCGTCACCACTTATTTTGTGGTGCTCCAAATACTTGAACTATAGCATTCAGAAGAAATTATTCAAAGGCGATCGACTTTAGGGAATAACAAGCATTAAGCATGCGACTACTAACATTCTGAACCACCAATGAAGGCCTAAAACAAGATTAAACTCAAAATTGGTTGGACTTTAATTTTTAGCCATTAAAACTAGACAAGTCTACGTTACGTATCTTCAAAGACAACCGCTTTTGCAGGCATAATTAAGATATTTCGTATTTAACGCACTTTTAAGACAACTAGTACGGTAGTACAGGGAAAGGGAAATTTGCCCTGTCTTAAAGAGCCCTTTATACAGAAATCAATCATGTATTATTAGACGCTTGGCCTGGTTGAATGATTAAAAACCAATGCTAGAATACTGGCATCAGAACAAAAATATATTTTTAAACAATATAAATGCTCCTTCTTGTGAATTTACCCGTTTTACGTTCAAATACACGAGAGCGGTACTATTCAAATTAATTTGGGTACTGTATTATGCTTTGAGAGTGTGCATAGATTTGAGCTTATATTTCCTTACAGTTTTGTGCGTCTACAATTACCGCTTGACAAGTGGAACTAATTTATCTAACGAGTGAAGACCTGTGTCCTGTCGTGAGTTGTATCATTATACTTTTTTACTTTTATTGTATCTGAACAATCTTTTTGTGGTACAAAACTTAAAAATCGCCTTGAACATTGGCGACATTGCACTAAAACATACTTAAAAGCTTTTTGAGGATCAAGCAACAGGTTCCAGCCACTGTGCGCCAAGCATCAATTCCTCCTAAAGAACAGCCATCTCACGCATGCAAAGCGAAAATGACTGCCAGAACATGCGATTCTGCCATAGGCCAACATTTACTAGAAAATTCAGAATGCGCCAAATGTATAGGGACGAGAATTTTCGGATAATTGGCACGGCTAGATCGTCCTTTCATCTAAGTGTATTGGAGTCTGTCAACAAGAAAACCAGTACTCTGTGGCCAGAAAGAGTTCATTTTTTCACTTGGACTCTTCCAACGCTTTGTTTCTCCATTTTCTCTTTCCTAGTTTTCGTTTCGTCTGGGATTGGCTAGTTTTGCTACACGTTTCGTATAAACAGGTTGTCATATACATATACCTTCCTTTCTGACGTTTCATAGTCTGAAGAGTGTCAGACGAAAAAAGCTTTCAAGTATGTTTATAGCACAATGCCGCAAATTTTGAAGACGATTTTTATGGTATCCTATAATCTTCGAGTGTAGTGTAATATTTAAACGTTGAAAAAAACTGGTAACCAAACACAATGCTTATTATTTGGGGCCGACTTCTGTATGGATGGGAAATCTGGAAAAACTCGTGACACTTATTTTTAATGTTCGAACAGTTACCAGCTGAAGACTTCACTGCCACTCACATTTCTGAAGCCCAGATCACTAATGCCGCGGTCAACTTTTGATTTCATTAACTCCACCAAACATTGTTAGCCAGAGAGGGGCCAAAGTGAGTTCCGATGGACGCACGAGTCTTGAGAACAGGAGACGGAAATGAGTGGTTACTTCTAGTTGTTCTCTGTTCATGACAAGGAGGTAATGTGAGGAGCCTTTGATCTTGTTAGCATAAGTTGCTTCTTTGAAGTGCTGTAGCCAATTCGATGCCTACCAACCTTTGCTGAGCATCATCAAATCCTTCCACACGACTACTAAAAGTACAGTTAGCTAAAACGGCGAGTTATCGAAGCCTTTCGGAACAGAGATGCGTGCTTGCTCCAACCCCTTTCTGAGTCTTCTTCTCAGTGCACTTACAGTAGGCATTCAAGGACTGTGACGGGGCAGTTTACATTCACTCTAGGAGTGATGGAGGTCTCTCGGCTGGCAACGTGCTAAAACGAATGTTAAACGCGTTTTGCTGAGGGAAATGCAGTTCGCAGATGACGTGGAATTTGTTAGTAATACAGAGCAGGGACTACAGCCCATCATCGACCTCTTTGCTCGGGTTTGTGAAAAGTTCTCTATGACGATCAATGTAAAGAAGACCGAAGTCGTGGATATAAATGCAGGGAATCCGCCTCCTGCAATTCAAATTAAAGGTGAAGCGCTATCTGTGGTTGAATCGTTCAGTTATTTGGGCTCGGCCATGTCCGACATGTCATAAGCTAACGGAATCAACATTCGCATTGGACGAGCCTCGAGAGTGATGAGGAGGCTTTCAAAGCGTGGGAATAAAAACCTTTCACTGGACACCAAGGTGAAGGTATACAATTCCTGTAGTCGTCGGGAACAACGTGAAGCAAAACCTCAAGAACAAAAGACTCGGACTGCAGACGTCGGAAGAACCATCCCGGAGCCGGCCCTGGGAACTGCGGTCGGATTTGTACATCGCACGTTGGACTGTCTCTCCACGAACGAAGTTGCAACATAATCGTCTAGTAGACGAACGGTGACCGCTGGGCAATATGAGGAAGAGTAGTTGACTGACAGAAAATGGGGTGGTCGGGAAACCGAGTGGCTACGTAGCAATGATCTACAAGAACTGGAATCTCTTGAAAAATGAAAATGGGTATGTGGCATCGCTCATGATTACTGTCATTTTAGTAGGTGGTCCAAAGAGAACACAGAGTTGAGTACAAGGGCATGTTGCTACTAGGACACTAAGAAATGAGGCGTTTCTTCGAAAAATGGTGTGGACACTATGGAGTCAGTAAGGAAAAAGAGAGTAGATTTAAGGAAAGCAGTTGGGAACTCAATATAACGAATAATGTAAAACCAGGAAGAAGCGTGTACAAACGAGTTTGTACGAATATTTGCAGCGTATCTCTGTGTATGCTAGTACGTATGTAGGAGAGCATAAATGGTATATGTTAACACTTACCGAAAACATGACGCATTGAGAACGCGTCTGCTGCAAGCTACTGAACATCTCAATTTATATTTCTTATGCCGCTCCCAGTCATGAACACGGACCAAAAGAAAAAAAATAGTACCTAATTATAAAATCTTACAAGTATCGATGTAAACTTAATTTCGTGATAGAATTACATAAGCGTTTCTCCTTGTACTTGACAAGTTCTTCAGTCCTAATTTTGTTCTCGGGGAAGGTACTCAAAGTAAAACGAACATTTAACTACACTAGTTGCTAACAGGTAGACAGCAACATCAAAATGATAACAAACATACAAACACACTAACACTTTGCACAAGTGTTACATGATGCCAGTAAACGAGTGACGTATGTAGAGCAGTGTCAGCTATAACGTCTCGCATTTAACTGCTTTTACAACTTAAGATTGGAGTGGGGACAAAGGCACTCGATGCAATGCACAGCATAAGATCCCGACATTTTTAAACAATACACGCCTTGCGCCATACACACCACTGGACGGTATACATAAAAGTCAGTGGCTGGCTCGTTCATAATACTTCTTAAATGTTAATGTACGGCTTAGTAAAACGATCCCCAAGATTGTAGTTAAAAGGGCGGAAGGATATATTTCACGATGAATTTCAATTCGAAGTACGGTACCAGATATTTTACTAATCGACATTTACTCTGGTTTCTTACACAGCGAAATCTGGATATAAAGGTCATTTAACCAAGTCAGTGAAATACCCCATTGCTTGGTTTCAAGTCCGAGATAAGGAAGGGGTTGGGTCGAACGAGATAAATAACACATTCCAGGGATGGCAGAGGTCATGCAACAATAATTCCATAGTGCAATAAAATGCATCTTGCTGATAGGAGTGATACAAAATAAGTTTTCTCTATCTCAAAGCATGATTTGTGAAGCAGTGTCCTACCACTAACAACAAGTACCAGAATTTTCACTTGACGCAGCCAGTATTATGAGTAATTTAACAGTAGTAAAGATGAACCTAGGTGACGGTTGTTTGATCAAGACAAAATTTGGCAAAGAAAAATGGACGATAGAAAACTCAAAGGATTTACAAGTGAGTTTTTCTCTAAGCAAGGACTCGCTGAAACAGTGGTCATCAGCGAACATACAACTTATGAGCAGCCCTTGAAAAGAGTTTACGCTAACCAAACGCATTGGCATTGGCATTATCATTCTGACAACAGATAGAGCCACACTGACTGACAAGGTTTTCTCTTCAAAATGTAAGATTTACATTCAGTCTGTTTTGCTCATAAATGTTCAATACGGTCAGATAGTAAAACGGCTACTGTCATATCAAGGACTGGAATCCTGTGAGCAAGATCGACCATATACACTGCAACAATGGTCTAGTGTATAAGAGGTAATGTTGCAAACCGAAGTTGCACTTTATCTCAGCTACCAAGATAAACAGATAATTGATCAGAGAAGTTCGTTAACGCATGCCTTCTTCCATGGTGCGCTCCCTAACCCTGAGACCACGAGAAACAGCTGTGCTTGACGAAGCGCCTAGTAGTTACATGCGAAGCTTTCCCAATAATAGAAATGGGAGCACCTGAATTAAAATCACTTGATACTTAAATTGTTAGTTAAAACAAATGCAGGCAAATTTCCAGGGGTTCTTCTGTTTTTGGTGGCTATCAAACTTCGGTAAACTGGGTCTAACAAGACTGGTGGATAGCTGGTACTCGTCTTTTAAGCTAAAATTCCCTCAGGAGATAGTCAATACAAGTGGCGCCGTTGTTCTAGTTCTTCTTGGGGCTCGTCAGGAGGCTGATTGCATATGTCGAATTAAATAAAAGTATTCTACCAAGAAGGGGCTCAATTTTTCCAAAATCTTTCCAAAATCAGTGAAGTTCAAAATTACTTCAGCATGAACTAGAATAACACCAGGTATACCCGACAGGGGCCCACTATCGAACATATTAAATATTACACATCCGTCAGGTGATGATAGCAATTAGTAAATATGGGATTATAAGCTCAAAAACGTGTAGCAGCAAGCTATGCAGTATCAGCACGGCAGCGTGAGACAGCTTGCATCTTTACATGCTTTCGACCTTAGAAAATGACAATTCCTTCCTTGCGTCGAAACATGATGCTTCCTACGTCCTCTAGACGTCTAATCTACACTGCCAATAGAAGCAAAGCAAACGGGCATATATTTACACACATTTACCAATATCAAATTATTAATGTTCCTGTTTCATGCACTATTCAGCTAATTGCTAAAGTGCTCAAGCACACATTGAAATTACCAAGTACTTGAAATTACTTCGTCTTACTCCAGCGCACTATAAAAACAAAAAGGATCCAGTGTTATCTCGCATAAACGTCACCAATATTTGTAAATCATTCCAAATTGTGTGGTGACCATAAATCTTGAAAATAAATCCAACGGATGTAGCGGGGTGTACCGCCTTTTCTGTATATTTCTTGCTCTCTAGTAATAGCAAATCTGGGTGTGTTTGTATTAAGTAGTTCTCTAAGCCCACTTCTAGCATTAAATAATTCTTACTCGAGTCCATGCTTCACTGAAAAGCGGGGACCTTTGATTTTTTCTTACAATTTCCACTATCAAAGTCTATGAAGAATGAAATTCCCGCCTGCTGTCACGAACGAGGAAACTCTCCATCTTGAACGCCCCTTCAGATCTTTGCGACTACGTTTTTGGTTCACTACTACCATTATTTGCCATTTAAATCACCGCCTCACTGTCTAAGGAAATAATGATCAAAGATATATAATCAGCGAGAAGTTTGTTTGTTAGTAAAATAACTCGAAACATTTTGAAATATCATGACATCAAATTTTTACATGACTTTGCTATTCTGACTGTCTCAAGCTGCTTCTGTATTGGCGATGATCCAAATCAAATCCTGGATTATTTTGACATTTTCTTAACGATCTCTTCAAAAAACCACAACTAGAGAAGAAATCCTCAAAAGGAAAGCCGCATGGACTGATTGGAAAATTTAGAAAAACTGGAAATCCCACCTGAGCCCGTCTGATTGATGAAGGTTTGAACTCGCATGGTAATATTAACAGTGTATCAGCACTTTATGAAATTGAGCACCTTTAGTTACAGTTTTGCAGGTAACAGACATAAGAGAACATTCAGCAACAAGTGATCAGACTAGACAAATGGATGAATATGAAATGAAAACTTATTGTACGTTGCTTACTATCAATCTGATAACTATCACGACAACCAATTCATACATGATTCCGTAAGGGCTTGAATGGATACTTACATTATCTTAGTTGTCAACATCAACCTCATCGTCATCCGCATTTGCAAATTCCAGGAACAAGTCATCCACACCTTCTTCACTTGTTGTGATATTTTCATTCACTTTGACTGCGAAATAAAACAACCAGGTATAAAATTAGAACAGTCAGGAGTGGCCCATGTTAAGGTAAACACACACAAGGATAACGAATCTAGGGAGAATACTGAAAAGAAGTGGCTTTTGACCTCTGTTAGAGGCTGTTTGATAACTTACTAAAAAAACTAACCAAGTAGCTAACAGTATATCTAAAGGTTAGCAGCAGGCTCGTTGATAATACTTGTTAATGTTAATGTACGGCTTAGTACAACGATTGTGGAGAACGTAGTGAGAAAGACGGGAGAAAATAGTTCACGATGAATTTCAAGTTGAAATACTGTAGCAGATATTGTGCTAGTCGTCATAGCAGTACTGATAAGGTTTTACTCTGTTTTCAGAAAAAAAAGAAATACGGATATCAAGATCGTTTAACCAATTCAGCGAAATATAACCATTGCTTGGTCTCAAGCTTGAGATGAGGAAGGGGGAGAGTCAGACGAGACACTGGTATCACTTAACCTATCTACCGAAAAAACACGTTCCAGGGATGGCAGAGGCCATGCAAGCATAATCTCATAGTATAAAACACAATTTGTGGATAGGAGTAATGGAAATTGAAAGGAAGTGGCTCGTGACTTCTGTGAAACAGGTTGTTGGAAAACTTACTAAGAACCAAACTAATCAACTAGCTAACTGACTGACTGACTAAATGTTATTTTTAGTACGACTTTTACTTCACTTTTTGCAGATGTTACTGACTGCATTACTGTATTTTTTATTGCCAAATAATCTAAAGAGCAATAAATCTGCGAGGCATTGTAAAAATAATACGATATCCTTCGGTTTAAAAGGCATATTTCGACTGAACTTAAGTCATCTTCAGTTAGTTACAAATAATTCTACGAGTCTTCAAATTTATCTTCTACGCTATAGCAGTAAAACAACTTTATTTCTTATGCAAATTCTGCTGCACTTTTGACTTGGTAGCGGGGGTACCCAAACATAGTACCCACAACCCACGAGCACAGCATTTGCCCTCCCCCTACCATTCCCCTACGAAAATCGATGTTTATATTTGATTTCCACGATTATTCGCTGAATGTGAAGAATTTGATAATGCCATTGCTGCTGGCTATGTAAACTCTAAAATGCATCGCGCGGCTGGCAAGGCACTCAACTACTGGTGCAGTGGTGTCAAATTTCAAAGCAATTTTTAAAGCCAGTGCTAGTTATATCACATACCATTACTGAGTGCGGACAAAGGGATAAAAGGAACTCAAAACAAACTATCAAAGAATGGATAAATACAAGACCTAAAGGCTAAAATAACTAACGGCTTATATGATAGTGCTGAATCAGAGAAAAGAGAAAGGCAGGCAATACTTATAAAACGTGCTTGCTGATTGCTTAAGACTCACAGTTTCTCGCGTAGACATACCTCTCCTCAAAAAAATGTTATTAAAGTATACACTGTAACAGTGCTCATAGAGACAAAGAAAAGTAAATCAGTAAATTCAACACCCACCATTATCTGGAAGCTCTCCATAGGCTTTCAGATTTCTGGCTTCATCTGGAGTGTACTTTAAAATGACATCTGCTTTCACATCCTACCAAACAAAAAAACATATCAAAAAGGAAAAAAAAACATATCAAAAAGAAAAAAAAACATATCAAAAAGAAAAACAAAACAAAAAGAAAACAACACATAGAAAGAGAAAATAGCGGATAATTTTTCCTGAAAGTGGATTTTGCCACCATCACCACAAAAATAGCTACATTAGTTGATGACCTACAACGGTTTCACATGATGGGCTCACAAGGGAGACACAAAGTTGAATATATTTGTGGCAAACCTTCTGGAAAACCGAAATCGCACACTATAACTTTTGCATCACTCATTACAATTCCGACAATATGTTTATTTATTGTCGACACTTACTATTAAACTAAGAATTCAAATAATTGCTAGATTTTTAAGTCTGTTGTCAGCATGTGGCTTCAGGGTGATGTATAAAAGACAGAAAGGTGCACATACCTGATAGTCCCTTAGACCAAGAAGAATAATATCTCCCGTGTTTATCCACACCTGTAAAGAACAGAGTTACATATTTCAATTTACCATACATTACAATACCATGTATATATATGGCACAGAGGCTTGAGTGTTGGCTTTTGAATCAAACAATTGAAAGCATTACAGCCTGCCCACTTAAAATGTATTCTACAGAGGAACAGGAGAGGAAGGGGTTCCTAAAAAAAACACTAATGGTATTAGACATCTGAAAAGTAAACTAAACTTCTTAGTGGGAACGAATTATGCCTATTAACTTGACTAGCTTTTGTTTAAGTTGCAAGCTATGTCCCAGAAAAGGCAAGTAAAACATCACTGTTTTTCGGAACAGAGGCAACCTCAAGTCTGGAGGCATTTTGCTAATTCAGAGAGCAGTAAATGACATCATCTATAACATGTATGGGAAAAGCATCACAAGAAGGATTTAATCTGGAAAATTTCAGTATGAAAGAACACATAAGAGGAACAAATAGAAAAAGCATGATCATCAGTTCAATACTTTTGTCTAAGGGAACATTGGTGAACAGGCTAACATTGATTTTAGAAATGAACGAGAAGGTATTCTCATGTAAGTCACCAGGACTTTAGATGTATTCAAGATGATTATGAAATGTTTTGTTTTATCACAACAGTCTCCTAATCAAAGATTTGCAAATGTGTTATATCTAACTATATATCAGTGTTGCATGTTTCTTTTCAAAATGTCAGATACAACACACCTGGAATTGCCAAAATTATACCTTGGCCATAATTATTTAAGTCTAGAGCAAAATTAGTTTACATGTAGTTTTTATGAATTTATCAAAGAAACTAGCACAGCGTACTCACAAATTTAACTTTTTAAAGAATGTTTACCTTCTTTCTGAGTTTGCCCCTGATGTGGCATAACCGTTTCACTCCATCAAAGCACAAAGCTTCCAGTCTCCCATTTCCAAGCATTTTGATGACTTGCGCATATTCTGTCATAATACAATGAATAAAGATCTTGCTATGACAAAATTTTCTTAACTATAAAAAGAGCATGTACATATACGCAAAAGCAATCCTACATAGTATAAGTAAGATTCAGATTATAACTGGCTTCATCTACATCATCCACTCTTGATCTCTCTCAGTTTGCATGAGACTACTCGCCTGAATGTCTAGTTTTCGATTTCCTTTTATATATACTCCAGAACTTTGGTGTGTCAGTTTCCTCATTTTGCTCAAGCAAAAATAGAAAACATGGTATTGAAGCTGATTAAAAAACTCAAAGAAACAAAGAAATAATACTATCATTACACTGTTGTTATCAGAAAATAAAACTACCATTACAACATCATTATCATCATCATCATTTACATTTTAACGTCGCTTTTCCATGCTGGCATGGGTTGGACGGGGTTTTACAATGGCTCTCTTCCACTCCAATCTGTCCTGTGCCAGGGCAGGATCAAGAC
>JANTCA010013168.1:0-26465 GCA_024741275.1 Chironex yamaguchii | reverse complement strand
ACTGGAGTGGATACACATGAGGGAGGCCTTTGCCCAGCAGTGGGATCTCAATGGGCTTGGATAGATAGATAGATAGACACATTCGTCAGTGAAATGGTGGAAACGGATAAAGGATCTGTCAGGATTATAGGTTTTATCTGCTCGACCAAAAACGTGAAGTAGTTTTGTCTTCAAATCTTTAATCAAGGCTCTCTTTTCACTGCTTTTCCTTGTCGGTACTCGGAAAAAACCTCAAAGCTGAATACTTATTACTATCAGCATACGTCGTGCAACCGACGATGCAACAGTTTGCCGCATATCCAAAAATTCACCATAAATTACTCCATGAAGAGCAATTTATCTTACTAAACACGGGATTCTCCTACAGAAATGAAGTTTGACTTCTCTAGAGGAAGAATACAACATGCTTCTTTGATCTTTGTCGGTTTTCTTATCCAGTCCGTTTTCCTCTATCTCTGATGGCAGCCAATGGCAGCCATGTTTGTTACACAATGTAGTTGCGATGATTAGGTGCTATGGAAGTATATATGACCTATAAGGCAGAAGGTTTGTGGTATTTTTCCGCCAAAGAAAGAAATGAGGCTGTATACAAATCTGTCTTAATATTTCAAATATGCGAGGAAATTATTCTGAAAGGTGCTCCAAATAAAAAAAAACTGTCTGTGATACAAAACTTGACGATCACCTTGAAAATTTGCGACATTGCGCTAAAAGCATTCTATAGATTAAATGTATTGGAGTCTGTCTACATTAAAACAAAAAACCCAATACTCCGTAGGCAGAAAGAGTTTGTTTTTTCACTTGGACTCTTCCAATAGTGCTTTATTTCTTCATTTTCTTTGTCTTTATCCTTTCTTGTGCGTGATTGCCTAGTTTCGATACATATTTCTTATAAAAAGGTAACCATATATCTACACTTTTCTTTCTGAAGATTTATACCTTGTAGACGGAAAAAGCTTTTAAGTATGTTATTAGAGCAAGGTTGCAAATTTTCAAGGAGAACCAGAACCACACAGGGACCCTATTGATTTTTTTGATAAATGATGGTTCCCCATGAATGGATGTACAAATAACATAGAAACTTTACAAAACAGACGATGCCCTCCAGTGGGTATCTGTTGAAAGTTACTGATATCAATTACGTAAATTATTACCTTGTCATATAGCCAAGTTTTGGTATCTATTTTGGCTTATCTCAGTGTCTTCCTGATTTGATTTTATCTTCAGAAAATTTGGTTTTATAATGTGGGAAATTGAAGCCAGTGATGACGATATCGAGACCGAGGAAAATGACGGAAATGCGGATAGACGTGGGAAGAATTGTAGTACTAACAGTGATCCAGTACCTGTACGGATTGCTTTACTTTACGTTCAGATTGAAAAAGATGGACCTTTGAAACTTAAAACATCGTGTGGAAGAAGAGGGACACTTAAAAGGAGTTCCCTGGACTCTTATAGTGCCAAGGCAATGTCTCCAGAGAACGGTGACGGGCTAAGAGAACGACCACTTTCGCCAAACGAGTATTGCAGTACTGTAGTTGAAAATGCGATGAGGTAAAATTTGCTTGTTCACATCACACTTCTAGATATCATTTCTTATGTTGAAAATATTGTCACCAGGTCTTGATGCTTTCTTAAGGGTAATCGTAAAGATCTAACCTCCAGGCTAGTGAATGGGAGTCGTTCGTCTTTTAGAAGTGATTCGTTATGGCAGTAATATTGACGCTTCTTGCATGGCAAGGTACCACTCAAATTGACTTTTACTTTTTACCTATTCAACCTATATTTGAAGCAAGAAGTTTTGAAATTAATCACTTAACTAACCTTTTTTAGACAAACTCAAACTGTCGTTTAAGTTGGTTTATGTTAAGTCGAAGATATATCAGTGGGCGTATTTTTACAGCTTGGTGTAAAGATTAGATTTCAAAAGAGTAGTAGTATTGTGTAGACCTTCCAAGATCATTTTTGTCGTGTCTCCAACTAAATTTACAATTTGAAATAACACCTATGTTTATGGTGTGATATTTAGGTCATTGCCAAAGCCAGAAATGAAAGCATTCAGTTATGAAGATGATGATGACTTACGACCAAATACAGTTACACCGAGACGGAACTTGAGTAGTGGTATGTATTCTTTGTATATGGTATTAAGTCAGTAACCACATTATTTGCTGCCAGATTCTAGTAGCTAACAGTATACTATACAGAGCAATTTGGATTTTTTATAGAATGTCTGTAAATACTCCCAATCTTTCTACTACTGGTTTTGTGATGACCCCTTCCCCCACTGTTAGTTAAAATCTACTCCTGAAAATGCTAGGGTGCTCTGGCAATTAAACAATATCAATAGAAGGTTAGTCTTCATATAACATTTAATCAAGTGTGTTTACTCTAGAAGGCTTTTAATTTCATGTCCCAAATTGCTGGCTGATTAACTAACTGAATCAAGTTTTTACAAGAATGATACTGTGGTCAACCATGAAGAATGTGTCCGGTTTGGGCCTTCTGCTTTGCAGTTTGACTGCCATCACTGCACAGTCTTGTTGTCAGGTGCTACATTTGCATACGGTTTTCCCCTGGAAGCAGGCATATCAGTCAAATAATTGTATCCATGATCTTGACCAAACTTTGGACATATTCTTGCAGGTGCTTTCAACCTAGTCCTGTACTTACTTAATACACGTGATTGACAAATTACTGCCAAATTATATATAGCACAATGTACAATACAATGTACAACACTTTTGAGCATCACACACAAGACAGTAAAAGCACCAAGTTTAGTAAATTGTTCTGACCTTGTCAATGACGTAATCTTCATTTTAAATATTTGAACAAGCCTCAGACGTATCTTGAAAGGTTATAGGAGAGTTTTAGTTGCCATTCTTTTCTAGCAAAGAAGCCTAAGAAGATAGCAACAATGACTAACGTTGTAAATGACCTCATAAGACACAAGATTCTTGATGAATTGGAGAATTCAACTAATGAGGTTTGTTTGCTTTTATTATCAACTACAATGCTTTGTTGTTTTGGTTCCTCTTTAAGTAGACATTGATCCTGTCTGTTATGTTTTCAGCTTGATACCAGTGTATCGTAGGTTTTAAACCATGCTTTTAAATGGTCTGTATAGTAAGTTTTACAATGTATATGATGGGAAAATTATCATCTTTGGCAAACTTATAATGATCTTTATTAACTTTTTAGATACTATTGGCGGGAGCCACAGAGCAGTAGTTAGCACAGTTAGCAAGTTCAGCAGTTCAAGTGAAATATAGTATGTCTCCACTGAAAGTCTTCTTCAGGATAGTTGCCACTGCTAAAACAGAAAACCTTTTATACTATTATAGAACAATTGAGCAACAATTGATAAGGAATAAATATAATAAGGACCAACAGACTTTGACTAACGATTTGACATACAATGGCAAAGGAAAGTAGAAAACAAAGAGAAGTTCTATAGAGAGTTACACCATGGAAAAACATGAGGGGACCGTTACTGTCATAGTTATTTGAAACTAACACGAAAAATAAGCTAACTTAGACCAAAACAAACGAAAATAAAGACAGAACTTTGCGTATCCCCATAGGGAATATTAGCTGCACAGTGAGGTGAATATCCTAGCAGTAAATGATAAGTACAAACTAATGGAAAATAAGCAACTTACAGTTGACGTACATGCATCACGCCTATTATGTACTAAACAAATAATGTAAAATATGTTAAACATACAATAAAAAACAACATACGATAAACTAATTGTATAAATTATTTAAAAACAATGTCCATCATGGTCACGTGTTGGGCGTCTGTGTCGGTAATCGACTTCTGTTGAACTGGAGGCGGCAAGCACTGAACAACATTCTTGCATCTGTCCAGTTGTTTCTCAGGTTTCTTCAGATACAACAATGTATATTACTTTGTAACTGAATACACATATTGCTGGAAAGTTTAACTGCAGGATTTGAAAAGCAGAATGAACACTTGACCAATCATCCAACAAAGTAAAGGAAACTGTGGTTATTGGTAAATCTATTTTCTTAGGATTGATGTAAATAAAGTGTCATTTGTGCATTAAACTGTGAAATTACTTTATATATGTTATATATGCATTTAACATTTAAACCACATAACCAATACAGATGTATCAAATGTACCGTATATCCAAGAACTTTACGAAGCATAAATCAATGTGACAATAGCTTGCAGAGCTACGGTAGTTCATTTGTACTCAGAACCTTATGATGTAACCAGGTGCAGCTGGAAGGCAAAAAAGTAGGTATTAGATCCAAATAAATTGTGTCACTTTGCTCACAAAATTTTTGTAATATCCAGCTGGGAGTCGCTATAAGCCTCCATGATGGGTTTAAGGGCAGAAGCCCCCTTAAAAAATATGAAGATCTTCAATGTAAAAAAACCCTGATTTTACCCAAATTATTTTGTGATATAAACATGAACATGACAAAAATTACTACTGATTTACTTACAACTTTTTCTCCCATCTTTTTTGAAATGCAGACACTGCCAGTGTGTCAGACTTTCTTAAGATGACATAAGCTCAAAAACACCCCAATGATAGCCTTCTTCATCAGCACGATTCATGTCTCAGTCACCAAGATATTAGAAATGAAAAACTAATACCTTGGCCCTTTTGATGTATTCTTGACCTGTTGAATTTTACGTCATATATGCTGATGCATACACAAGAATTCAGTTTTATTTAGATTTCTTTTTTAGTTTTATTTACTTATTTCAAAAACGAGGTTGCTAAATCTGAAAAAAATGGTATTAGACTAGTACTTTTAATACCACTTTTAGCCGCCACTGGATGTAACTGTTTGTTTTCTTGTAGGGCAAGACACCAGCAACAACAACAATACAGTCCAATTCATCAGATGTAGTAGCATCTAATCCTCAACGACAATTACAACCCACAGATACAAAGTAAATGTATAAATGTTGTTTTTTGTGTGGTATCTTATCTTGTTAATTAATGAATACTAGGCCTTTTTAATATTTCTGGGTTTTAGGTTGTTAGATTGCTGTTTGTTGTTTTTAAAGCTGTTTCACTCTTTTGTGAATCAGGTCAGGTGAAATGTATATGCCAATTTGTACTTTTTGGTGCTAATAATCCACAACGTAGTCCAGAATGGTAACACAGTTGGAGTGATAAAGTGACTTTGGTATCCAAACTCATGCTGGGTAAGGTTGCAAGAAGCTTGATTCAGCAGTACCGCTACTATTAAAAACTAGCTTTTGGTACTCCTTGCAGAATCGTGTGCAACTACACACAGTGGTTTGTTTGGAACAAAGAACCTTCCTCTTAAATACCTTTAAACAACTAACTCATTTGGCAGTGACACAGTAAAGAATTATTTAGATGCTAACAATCCCAAAAGTGTGTTCTATGTGGTAGGGGTTGCTTTATTGGTATCTTTACATTCATCCAAATTATTTTTTACATTAGTAGAATACATTGTTGGTGCACTATGCTAGAAAAGATAGGTTCTTCACTGGCATTCAGGTTAATTTTAAGTATATTTGCAAATGGATTTTAAAACCTTCAATTATTTGTTCCACCAATCTGTTATGGTAATCAGTATTCACAAGATTACTAGACTGTTGTGTTAATTGTGTACATCCTTCCAGCAGGAGTGGCAGTGGGTTGTAATTGAGGTAATCATTGATTACCTGTTTTTCATAAGACATAACTAAATATCAACATCTGAGATGTTTACAAAAATTTTGTAACATGGATGCCATTATTATGTAGCCAGTATTCAGAGTTTACAATGCCCATCATCTTTTAAGGCATTCAGTAATGGCTGTTAATCCTTTAATATAATGTTGAGCTGTGAAGACATTTAAGCCTCAAGCTAGCTGCCAATGTAATAATGATCCTTTCTGATTTTGCCCTTCTTCAATTCTGCTTAATGATGCAAGTTTCCATTGGTCATGTCCAGTTAAAACTATACCCGTGTTGCGGTATATTTATCATTTTGTCGTCTGATTACTTGAAGCAGGATTTCCAGTAGCTAAGAAATCTTATGGATGTAAACAAAAAGTACTGTTGGGTTGTTTCAGGTAAAATTCTGTTTAAGTTAGCATAAAACAGTAACCTAACCCATGAACAAAGACTCTGAACCCACTAACAAAGATTATGTTAAAAAAAGAAGAGAGGCCATATCCAAAACTTGACTATACGAGGTCATCAAGTAACAGTCTACCAATCTCTCATGAGGATAGGTCTTTTTTTACTTCCTGGAGAATAAAGCCAGCCAGAAAATATTTTATTGTTAACCATGTATAGGGGTTGTTTAACTTCTGTAAGTACAGATTTCTTTTATTTATGGCAGTTTAGTTTTCAAATCTTCACATGCCAGTAGAAAGCATTACAAATATTACGTGCATGAATTAGAAAATGCGCAGTGATCGTTTGGTTCTATTAAAAGTTTGGGAAATTATCCTATTAAATCAGTTTCTTAAAAGTCAGGACAAACAAAGGATAGTAGTACCAAGGTAGTAAAACCAATCTTTGATTATGGTACTCTCATGGAGGCTCAATAGGATGTGGGCAAATGCAAGCAGACTTGCCCAGTGTCAAGGAGGCACTTTAAAAGGCTTTACAATTGGAATTTGAATGGAATATCATATAAATTATTCAAGTATCTTGAAATAGAAACCAAGGTTATAGAGATTCAAATTTAATCACCAGTTCAATCCTTTTGTCTCTTTAGGTAGGGACCTTGGAACTGGCATGTTAACCAGCTCACTTGGGTTGGCTTTCCAAATACAAAGCAAAAACACCCATCCCACCTTTTCAACCTGAGCAAACTGCACTACCACTAATACCATGTAATACCATGCAATACATGCATCTGTAGAGCTGAGTAGTCAAGATTTGTAACTCACTACCATCAGATAAGAAGACAAAGAAATGCTTACAAATTTACATGTTTTAAATCACTTATTTTCAAAACCATTACAAATCCTTAAAAAGATAAAGATCTTGCCTATTGATTAAGAACTTTTTATTCACCCAAAATGAAAATTTGTTTGAATTTATTTTTTGCATAGGCAGTTAAATGCTGTAGGCATTAGTGCTTTATATAATTATATGTAAATTATCATCAGTCATTAGCTAGCTTCTTCCTTGCAAGTAGTGGAAAGCATAAACAACTTAATTTCCAGTCTTCTTTAAAGGGAATCCTACAAGAGTTTTGTTGGGAAGAGGTGTTTCTTTAAATCATAAACTGTTTCAGTTATTGTCACATAGCTAGAAACTTGGTGATGATATATTCCACTTTATACTTTGAAGGAAAAAGGCAGGAGCTTGAAAGTAATGGGAGAGGAACCACTTGGGAAAAGATAAACCTGCAAGCAACCTGGGCTCAAACCTCTTGCAAGCTATAGTCATAATGCTTGACTCAAATGCTTTTAAGATTTAAATTTGGTGGATTGTAAATTTTAACTTTTAATTAGACATAGTTCTACACCGTGATTTATTGTCAAATTTTATTTATATTATGCTCGTGGAATTACAAAAAAGCAACATTGTTGCATTAGTTTACCCATGTGTATTATATTTTTATGTCACTAGTTCTGTAGATACCAAGCTTAATGTACAGAAATGGCTAAGCTAGTGCTGTAATTTGATAACCACTTTGTTCATGTATTATTTAGAACACAGTGTTGTTTGCCCTGGCTATGATGATGTGGACTTGGCAATGCCCTTGACTAAATTGTCTCCTTTGAAATATTGTCATGTTATAGTAGTTGTGTCCACAGCTAAGATCATGTCCAGATGCAAAGTCTTGTTAGCAGTTTGAAACTATTGCTTTTTTGTCATTTTCCATTTTGATATCACATAGGTATTTCTTAACTTCCAAGCTATTTTGCTTGCCATGAAAATGATATTTGTGGTATCTTGTCATTCACACTAGCTGTGAAGCAGCATACTATTCAGAAAAATGTAGACCATGAGACTAGTATATGATCAGTAAAATATCAAAATTGTAACTTCCCAGTCACATGACTACGCCCTTGTAAGTTGAAAATACATGAATGAACGGTTTGCTTCTTTAGAAGATGAAACATTCATAGTTACAATTTATAGTTCACGTACTGGTATCATATCACCATTACATTTGATTTTATGGTCCATTTTTCATGCTTTCATTGATTTTAAGGATTCTCATGACTGACTTTTATTTTGTTGTAACTTTGGAACCTTAGTTTCTTTACTTTGCTTTAGATCCTTTTTAATTACTCAACAAAACAAATGCAATGTACATGTTGGGCGTATGGTAAAGAGCTGAAGTGTTTGTTAATGTGAAGACCACGTTTTTTCCAAGATGAGGTCAGAGAATACTTAATAGGACTTGTAATGCTCATTAGTATTCTGTGACATGCTGCCTATGTCCAAGGTGGATATCTTCTAAAACATTATAATGTTTTCTTACCATGATTTGCATTGGACCCTTCCATTACTAACTACAGTCTGTTTACCTAATGCTGAAGACACTATACTGGTCATCACAAGCACAATTCAACACATGTAAAATTGGTTTTCATGATGCTTATTTGTATAATACAGTAATCTGTTGAATGCACTTGTATTAGTGTTTTAATTTAGACAATGGCAGCATTTTACAGGTGTGTTTATGAGATTTGATTGTAGTGCCATGCTCATAATCTTTGTAGTAGTTTTGAAAATGTGTACTGTTTTATGCATATAGATGTAGCAGTATATTATGGATTGTGAAGGATGCTTTCGACTAATGAACATAAACCATGTTGTTGAGTAAAAAGGGTCACTGCTGGTAAGAGTTATTAATTTTTATATGATAATCATGAATTTGGATTCCAAAATCCAAGAATCATGGCAAAATGCAAGGATACAATGTACTGGCGTGGTTTGGACTTTGTTTTAATGTCATTCTATGTACATACGTTTATTTGTGTATCATTCAATGCTTTTAATAAACAGAGGAATAACAACCAGTACAGCTGATTGTTTCATCAGTAATTTCTTTAAAAGTGTTGATTTTAAGTACTGACCTTTGTACAGGACACTAATGGATGGCATGAGAAGATCTAAGATGCAACAACTATTTGAACTATACGTTTCAATGGAGACGTCATTTTGTAGGGATGATTGTAATGCCAGCGAGTTTTAAATGCCATAACATGGATGCATTACATGCCTGTATTAGTAATAACACTGGATTATCATCCTTTCTTGTTCTTGGAGAATTTAGTAGAGCAGCACTATTAACAGTTGAAATACAATCACGTGGGCCCACATAGTAGTCTTCACTGGGTTATAATATTCCAATAAAAATGCAGATGCTTAAATTATGAGCAAACAAAAATGGGGGAGGGGCCATCATGTACTGAGATCGTGTATTCATTCGACTAGATCTCACGTAACGTACACTTCTATTATACCAAGAGTGCTGTTGTTAAAGGGATATATCCTTACTATCATAACCAATGAAAATGCGTTCACTGAGAAAGTCGTTGATTTCAGAGGATTGCCACTGCACAAAGTTGTCTTTGAAGACGTTCGCTCTGTAGGTCAACTTTTGGCTGCTTAGCGTAGTATTTAATAGCAAGGAAGCAAACAGTGCATTTCCGATAGAACTGTCATTCACGATGGTATAATTAAAAGACAAATTTACAATAAAAAACTTGAGGATATTTAGTGACAGAGAATATTTTACAGTCTTACATGTGTTACGTAGTTATGAAATAGTAGTTCCAGACGTGAAATATGATAAATCAGGTTATTTAATACCATTCAAGCATGAATGTTTGGCACAATAATGAAACCAGGTGCTTACTATTTTGGAATTTCTATTGTGAAAGGAGACTAAGGGGGGCTGATTTGACGATTTAGCTGCCTGGTGGTGAATAGGAAAATATTGCCACGTGGCGTGTGGATAACAAATAAAATATAAAAACTACCGCAGATGAGTCTTTTTCTGCTCCAAAAAGTTACAAATGTTATTTTTTTCAGTGCAGAGTCTATTGTAGCTTATTTTAGAGGAAATACAGACCATTTAGGAATTCCTTCCGTGCAAATAAAAAGGTTGGTAATACAAGGTGTCAGGTACATACCACCCATAAACTAGAGATTCATTAAATAATAATGCTTCCATAAAAATATATGCAGATCTTATGTTTGCGATTACTGAATAATCATCTCGCGCATTTGTGGAACCATTGAAATTTGTAAGTTCAGCTCCATTTTTGAAGAAAAGAATAATCTATCCGCGAAGTTTTGAGATACAAGACAGAATTAGAAATAGTTGTCATCGTGCTTAACTTTGTTTATCTTATGAATCAAATACACGTATGCAGCTTAGGAAGTGAAGCCATGTAAAATGTTTTTACCACACTTCATTGCTTTATTGGGACTATTTAATGTTTGCCCCGACGAAACAGTTTACTCACTAGAGATAAGTCTATAATAAGGGACAATACTGCTAAACAAGGCATAAATTAAATCGTGCAAAAATTCGGAAGCATCGTTGTCATTGGTAACCGTCGTTCTTTGTTCGGAAACTCCATGTTAAACAGGTGATCCATTCCTGGTTTCTGCAAAAAGAAAGTATTCAATTCACGCAAAAAAACAGAGAACCACACAATAGAGCCATAACAACGTAGTCAAAACACACGCAAATACTAGGGATTCCGTAAGAATGAAATAATTGAACTCACTAACAATCTCACGTTAACGTTTACTTCAATATCGTAGAGCCACTGGACAATACTGTCCAAATCAATGAATAATCATAGAAAATCATTCAATGAGTATTGTGTTAATGCAATCCAGTTCAGTAATTTTCGTGAAGCGCCTGTCCCAATTGCTGAGTTCCTATTGCAGTATCCATCAGCGATACGAAGTCGCACCAATCGCAAACAAGCTCAACGATTTTCGGCTTAGATGGTACGGCACATGCTGAGAGCAAACGATAACACCTTTGCTAAACAGGACTAACTATTAACTGTTGAAGGAAAAAGAACCTGAGTACGGGCAAAACTACGCGGGCTAGATACGTTGCACAACGATCTGAAAATCGCCAAAGTGCATCCTAACAAACTAAGCGAAAGAAACAAGTAGAGACATGACCACAACAGCTATCACACGAGACAATCGATAAAGAAGAAGAAGAAGCGCCTGGCTTATGTGAGATTCTGTCAAATACACTGCACTGAGCAGTAATCATGGTCATCAGTGTACCCAACATTTGTTAATTGTAGTTGTTAATCTTTGCCTCCCGCATCTGCAGAACTATTTTCCAATGATTTTTAACTCTTACAATGCACACAGATATGCTGAAGAAACCGTGGAGTGTTATGAATGCTGGTCCCTTGCCAAAGTCCGCCTAAAGGTATTAGTGTTAAAACGTACCCTCATCCAGTCCTTTAGCCAACTGGTTTCAGTTACGAAAGCAGTTTAAAGTCAAAACCAGGACTAAGCAATCATATCAGCGCCATTACGCAACTGCTATTTGTTAAGCACAAGATTCACCTCAGAATACTAAAGTAATGCATAGTTGCTTGATTTGCTAGATGATTTAATGGAAATGGTTAAAACTCATTAAATTTCAGTTTTAAACATGTATATGTTTAGTTTACATGGTTTTACTAAACACCTCAGACATGGAATGAAACGCTAACTTGTGCAAATTTAATGTTTTCTGTCTGATACTTAATGTTGAAGGGACAGAACTCGAAATATTTCAATCAGCAAGCTCGTGGTAAACAGATGATGACCAGAGATGACTACATGGCAATCGGACTCTCAATTTACACATTGACCGTTGGATCGATGCAGCATAGATAATGACTTTCCAATTGGCGTAGAATGTCTGATCTCATTAAAACCTTTAGAAAAGCGATGATCAATGATCTTGTCTATATGCGAACATACAATTACGTCGACTATTGGTATGATAACATTTTCTTCCTTCTTGACTAATGGAACGTATTAGCCACTTTCCAAAGAAAATCATTTGAGAATTAGGACTGTTGTTAAAGTTTGCAACGTTGTTTAATATTGGGTGAGGTCATTGCAAGGAAAACCTAAATTACAGTAGCAGACAAGCAACAGACTTTATGTTTAAAATCTTTGTAAATTTAAAAACCAAGGATAAATACTTCCACTTATGATTACACTCTAGCATCTTATGTGCCCGACGACTGTTTGCAGCTAATGGCATCAAACTGGAAACTAACATAACAGTGAAAACAAGGGGTTATGTCCCCCAAACACTATGTGTTATAGGAGTGGTTTTTGTTGTTATTGTTGTTGTGCCACTTTATACTGTTTTCACATACAGGACTTAGGAGACTCACTAGAGTTTTAGTCATAGCCTAAAATCCGTCGTATATATTGTTGTGAGGTTTCTGCAATGAGGTATAAGAAAAGCTAGAGAGTCAACTCAAGTCTTCTCGCATGTTGAAACGTGAAGCCATCGAAACGACATCCAAAACAAGGTTTGTACGGCAAAAAGTTCGTAGCTGCAATAGTAAACAAACCTATTTGATGGAAAGAACTGTGAATACGAATTGGATTTCGCAGGCATATAAATTGTCAGGAGCGATTCTGCTAGCAGGGAATATAGCAGAGATAATCGCTGCAATGAGGTAAAAACAACAGTGTAAGCAAACAAGTGTCATTTTTCAATTTGTGTCTCGATTTGCAATAAGACATTACCGTCGGGTATTATAGTCAACAAGTTACTTTGCTTATGATACACAAAACGAGGAGTGAAATGGAGAACTTGAACCTTGCTAGACGAAAGTTATATTTTAACCAAGACCAACGAAATGGGTGTGCACAGCTTATTAGAGTAATAAAAAGATGGAAGTTTACAAGCTTTTGGAGAGACCTAGCAATATGGTTAGTATCACTTATCACTCGTTGGTGTAATCATTTAGACCAGTTGAAAGAGTATGATTTGTTTCAAAATTGATAACGGAACAGCATTCATAGGAATAAAGTTGAAAATATTGACACTGAGTCCAGAGATAACCTCTCAATCCTGCTAGTAAATATCCAGTGAACCAGGTGAGACCTAATTTTACAGTCCCAAACAAGCGTTAAAAACATGCAACTGAAACTTTAAACATTATTTTAGATGCCTACACTTTTGACTCGAAGAAATATGCTCTAAAATCAGGACGAATTATACTTGTATGAACATTTCACAGCCACGAACTATTCAATAGAATGAGATGGGCTTTTGTACCCCAGCTTCATCAATTTCACCTTACTTCGATTTTCAACAAATTCTGACAGTTTTGACCCTCGAACACTATCCTGACAAAAGTCTGCACTCTTCCTTTTCTCATTTTTTCTGTTCTGACAACCAAAAAAGCAATGCAAATTATCGCTATTGTGAAATTCAATACAAGGACATCCCAACAGTACCCAAGATAACGAGAATCTTTTGTCGAGCAAACCGAGTTCCTCGAAAAGCAAAGTGGGTTCAGCCTCGCTTTGATGTTAATTATCTAGGTTTTCTTATACCTCATTGGATTTCTGCAATATCTAGGTAACATCTAAGGGCATAGTAAACCATATAACCTAGAAATTAGGAATCTACTGTTCTATATGCCAACTGACGTGCTGCAGAGTTTTTCAAAGGCAGCACACTCAGGAAGACACGGAATACATCCGTCTTAAATAACAGGGCATTGCCTTTTACGCAGAGTTCAAATATCAAAAGATTAGATATCAAAAGAATCATTGCAAGACACCTAGATCAAGAAAAAATTGTCACATTGACATATGAGGAGTCCAGATTGGTACGTATAGTAATTGGCTAGTAAAAGAATTGTCTTCTTCTTGAAAGTCCACGGAACACCTATAGTTTAGTCAGGTTTTCAGAACAAAACGTAGAAATCGCATTGAAAATTTGCGACATTGCGCTAAAAACATACTTAAAGTCTTTTTCGCCTGACACTCTTTAGAGTGTGAATCGTCAGGAAAGAAATGTTAAGACATGGTAACCTTTCAATCAGAAATATGTAACCCTAACTAGCCAATCATAAACAAGAAAGGAAAAATGTAAAGAAAATGAAGAAGTAAAGCATTTTTAGAAGTGAAAAATTGAACTCTTTCTACCTATAGGGTCCTGTTTTTTTGTTACGATGCACACAGACTCCGATACTTATTGATAGAAAGACGATGTGGTTATGGCAAAGCGATAGTTTAGTCAAGAAAATAACAAGCAAGTAAGTACGAAGTTGCTTATTGGAATCTCTGGTAAAGCAAACAACATGCTGTTGACAGAGAACACTATTTCAGCCCATTCTCGTAAAGAGCTTCCTCTTAAAATTTCCTAATTGTAGCAACAATCGTCTAAATCGTCTACTAATTGGCTACCGTATGAATGAAGACGTAATTATTACTAGGGATTAAACTCAGGCGTTAATGAAAGTTAATACCTTGATATATCGTAGAAACTTCATTGGGACTTAAAACTTTGTCCCATATTGCCACATCGTCCAAATAATGAAAACTTCTGTCATAATGAAGACGCCCCAAAAGCACCACACTGGGACCATCAGTGGCAGTCGCAGAGAATGTTTTCTAAGAAATGTAGTTAAAAAGTTTAAAATATAAATGTATCTGCATCACAAAGGTCACATTGTATTGATCGCTACAAAAGAGGCAACTTTTATCACACGATTCGTCTTTCATCCTTAAAACTTTAAGAATTTTAAACACTATAAAAGGCATACATAATTAACTAGGCAAGTATGTGTTTCTCTATGATCATCCGTTACCAGAGGCCTCGTCGTTGATTCCTTGAGACATGAAATGTTGAGTTTCGTCCATTCAAAATCACTCTGGAAAGATATTTTGTGTGCATTCCAACCTGCCAAAGGATTAGTAAACTCATAGATAAATAAACTATCTATCGATCTGTCTATCTATCTATCTATCTATCTATCTATCTATCTATCTATCTATCTATGTATCTGTCTGTCTGTCTGTCTGTCTGTCTATCTATCTATCTATCTATCTATCTATCTGTCCTTAATCCACTTCTTCAAAATATAATTTAAACATTAATACAGTTCGTATGAGATAAAGATTTATTAATGTATGCCACAAAAGTAGCATCCCTGCATATATTGTGAGTATTTTAGATGGATGGTATAAAAAGATCTTAAATTTTCACTTATGAAGTCAAAATAATCAGTCAAAGCTGGTTCCAAAGTTCAAATGGTAATGCATTCTGCTGATGAAAATTTTAACAGGGCATAGGCTGGTAAGCGCCAAAAATGAATTTTTAAATTCAAAAGCCAAGGTATCTGTGGAAAGTTTAACAGCTATGATATGGTGGCAATCAGAGGTGTTTTGGTAGCTGTGTTCATCTGCATTATAATATCTACGAATAGTTCCTGTTTATAAAGCTGTGCTGGCCAACTGTTTTGAGGATCAGGAGAGTCACTACAGTACTCCATTTTATGATTGGTTTACATATAAACGTACCTTGTCTGAGACGAGATGTTTTGGTCAGATGACCTCCCACAGAGTCTACTTTTCTAAAGTATCAGGACAGCAAATGGGAGACACAAGTAAGTGACCAAATAACCAGACGGAGCTGCAATATTAGTAGATACCTACTGAAGACAATTATTCATTTGAGTGGTAACGTTTGCCTAAAAATTTAGGGCCAAATCAAATTGTGAGAGCTTGAATAATTTGCAAGATTTGAAGGGTCGAAGGGACTTAAGACAATTGTGGTCTTTCTACTCACAAAGCAACTTAAAGGAGTTGCTTACTCACGGAGGCTGTGAACAGGCTTATATTATCTGCATCAGTGAAACATATCTCAAGAAGGATATTCTTAATGGCTAAATGAAATTTAATTTGCAAAGAAATTGGTGTTCAAATGGAAAGGGTGAGGGTATCATTGTGTACGCCTCGGAGACACTAAGATTTACGAAAGATTCGATCTGTATTAAGAAGCCAACAAATGTATTGGGGAAGAAGTTCTATTCAACAAGTCAGAGTTTTTGCTTGTCGATCACGTATATCGTCTACAGATAAGTCTGGCTATGTCTAAGAGGACTTCTATTAAAAGTTTGAAACAGTGTTACAACAGGTCTGTTGTGAGGAAAAAGAAGGCTTGTTGTTGGGTAACTTTAACGGCCATTATATGAAAATATAAAATAACAGGTCTTTAAAACCGATCATTTTACGTCCGTATGATGTCTAAAAAATTGTGATGTCTCCTATATCAATAAGTAGGACGTTTGCAACTATAACTAGTCTTGTTTTGTCTAAAATACAACATGATATAAAGGAGATTGTTGTCTTTAAATCCGCTTGTATTGACGAGAACTAAAATAGTCTACAATTTGATAGAGATGCTGGGACATGTTCCCAATATAGTTGAAATTAACATGGCATACAGTTATTTTAAATCTATAGTCGCTCAATCTGCTTGCCTTATGCATACTTCTATGATTCAACAGAATAAGCAAGGATTGCCTTGCTCTTGATAGATCACAGAAATACAGAGAGGTAGAGATAAGGTATTACTGTCTGAAAAGAGATAAACAGCCAAAAGTAATATTGATTGGTCTTTGTACAAGAAACTACAAAATCAGACCAATTCTACACGCAAAAGTAAAGCTTTTTATGACTGGACTCGGATTGAAGCAAATGCCAACCACCCTGAGCAGTTCTGGAAAATTGTGAAGAAGCTATACCCAATGAGCAAAAACTATCTTTACATTCAATTGCGTTTGACATCCCCAAAGAGCTCACAACTGACAAAAATTCCATTGCAAATTCCTTCTGTCGTCACTTTCCTACATGTGCCGAACAGCTCTTTAGTAACCTATCATCTGCGAAATTTAAGTGATATAAATCAACCTAGCAGATCTTCTCAATCTGAAATCAATGAAAAAAGCACCAAGCGGAGATAACAATCAAACACAACTTGATTCAAACTTAATGGCGGTGATATTTGCGGTGTGTGTTGTGTAGACCTAGCACACCCAAAGAATGCTTCCACCACTGGTATTTTCCCATTCAAAAATATTACAGAGGTAATGTAGACGCTTGGTCTTTTGGTTTCTAGCATGAGGCTGGAAGCTGAAAATTTTCGGCTTATTTTACTATTGTTTCACCATTAGGTCGCTCAAATCATTTAAAGAATTTTGCACTCTAATCGGTTATTGTCTGACAATGGCCTGCTCCTTCTCCCATTTCCTTTCATATTTTAATGAAAGAATGATCAGAAAATTGTTTGAAAACTTAAATCTTGTATTTCCCATGAATTTCGGATTGATGACAGACGTTATTGGGAAGTATTGCAAAGAATTCAAAGTGACTTGCAACAAGCTTGCTGAAATTTCAACATTAAAATTTATGACTTCTGAGTAAACATTTATTCAAGGCAAAAAATATCATAATTGAAAAGTATGACCTTGCTAAAGTCTCCGAGTATGCACTGAATACCTTGCATACCGGACGCTACACCAATGCTAAGCTATCTCTATGGTGTGCATAAAACAAGCCAAAGTACTGAAAGCTATAGATAATCATAATCAGTAAGAAGTAATAATACAATTCCTCCATTACCACTATTTAACAACTAAGCTGCAAAAAATGTTTTCGTTTTAGGGAACTTGTTGTTTCTTGTAAATAAGTTCTAAGTTATTCTTGAAGGAACGAAATATATATATTATATATATGTATATAATATACTTCAAAAGACACAGTGCTTTTCATATATTTGTCAAGAGTTGAGCATTACCACAATAGTTGCACTAAGTGGGAGCCGACCGGCCTGGAACTGGTAACCCTCAGACTCAAAAGCCAACACTCAAACCTCCATGTCAACACAGCACAAACGTTTCGTAAAGGACTTTCAAAGTCCTTGGTATTACCGGACGAAGCCCAGCGGTGGGTAAGGGGAAGTTCTTTAATTTTTTACTTGTTTCGGCTTAAGCCTTCATTAGTGTCAGATATATATAATACCTCAACATGTCAGATATATATAATACCTCAACATATATATAGTTTACCTTGGTTGACACTTGCTTCTCTCCATTCACGTACTGAGTAACGGGAGACATTGGACTTATCTGAAAAATGCATGCTACATGTGTCCATCGGTTGTATGCATGTATTGGCAGTTCTACCGTAGCCTGTTCCCTCTTGGTCGATCGAGCCATGTAACATATAAACTTGTTTGTTGTAGGTATGTAACCAAGATAATATCCCTTCCGGGTGGTGAATCCAGTAAGTAAAATTGGGAACATATATGTTACTCTGACACTGGCGTACTTGTTAGGAATGAGCTTTATCCAGATAGAAAATGTCGCTCCTTTGCACGTTAAGGAAGGGCTCCTAGAAAGGAAAAGGTACACGTGTATCGCGTTGCTACGAGAATACCCGATTAAAAGCAAATATTTTACTTTTTACAACTGAAACTTCGATAGCATGGGCATGGGGTTGAATGCAAGAAAAGGTAATAGCAATGATATTGCAGGATGTAGTACGAGACGGAAGTAAAATTATGATTATTACTTTAACCTTCTGACTTTAGAACCAGGGTCTCCCAATTACAAACTATAGAACAGAATCCATATTAACTCTAGGACCTTTTTAATGCTTCACTTGATTTGCATTGTTTTATTGTCCTGTTGATATAATCCAGTTTAGAGGACAGAGCTACCTGACATTTTAAACAGAGCCAGAGCTGTAGGAGACAACCAGCTGAGGATTGAATGAATGCCTCCAGACTGAAAATCAGTGATTGATTATGGTGACCTAAATGTTCTAGATGAAACTTGGCCCTCTGTGATTTCTGCTGAGTTGTTACACTCAACAGAAGCAGCGTCAGAGCTGAGTCCAAAATATACCAGTTCGATCCTTTTATGTTTGCGACAAGCTTTCCTTCACATTACATAATCATCATTACCATCATGTGTGATCTTTAGTTTGTAGGTTGATCATGTCCTCTACTATACTACAACTACAACTCAAATTGTTTGTATAAGCCTACTTCTGGATATTATTACTCTATTTTCTACTGTATGCCTCGCGCTCTTTTGCCTTGTACTGTAGCTAACATAATACGGAAGTGCACATCATGGATCAAAAGACATATGCTTTCCCATCTCCACAAAAACCATAACCTAATGTTTAAAATGTTAAGTATTTTTTCGCATTGTACCTATTGACGTTAAGATTGGGTATCTTCAAATATTCACCTACTTGTAATATATTAGACTAAGGTAACAGAAAGCTTTACTGATGTTGAGGTTGACGTTCGTTATCATAGACCATGACATCTGCATGGTAACAAATCGTACCGAAAAAGTATTGAACTTTCGCCTGTATCATGCAAAGTGGTATAAATCTGTAATTCAGTTTGTCAATCAGAGAATGAATACTGTTTTATATCTTACCAAGAAGATGATCTCATCATCAAGATAATCTCTAGAGGAACAGCTGAACTACTTATCTGCGCAAACTGCAAGCATGTAGATCGAACTGCGAGTACGTAGATCGAACTGCAAGTTACGTAGATCGAACTGCAGGTTGCGTAGATCCAACTGCAAGTACGTAGATCCAACTGCAAGTTGCGTAGATCGAACTACAAGTTACGTAGATCGAAGTCATGTAATATCATTCATTGGGGTACTTTGATGTCTAAACTTCTTTCCACAAGTTCTTTTGATCTTCTTCAGTTTAAATGCTCTTTCCAGCCCATTCTTTTATCTTAGTTAGCCAAGAAGTTCTTGGTCGTTTTGAGCTCGTTTCCCTCTTACCAGGGTGTGTATGACTGTCCTGTTTTCTTGTGACATGACCAAACCATTGTAACTTTCTTCTGCGTGCGGTAACTATAGGTGGTTCATACACTTAAGCTAGGTTTCCAAATCATTGTCGTACTTCGTCCTACTTAGTTTAGTTTTCTCATGTTATACGAAGGAGTCGTCTATGACATAGCATCTCAAAGGTAGTAACACGCTTCGTAAATTTAGCATTCATTGTCCATATTTCACATCCATATTGTGCAATTTAAGTGATGATTGATGTTAATAATGTCCGTTGCGATAGCTAACTTTCTGTTGATTCCAAGGTCCATTGTAACGTCATCATAAGAAATCCAAGATATCGGAAACTTGTCACCTCGTAAAGACTGTTGTCATCGATTTCCACGACTTGCTCTGCTATAGACTATCTCTGCTTGGAGGTTGTCATTACTTTACTTTGTTCATCCTGATTTCCATGCCATACGTCCTTTAAACACTATCCAAGGCTCAACTGTGCAGTGGCAAATGAATTATGACTAAACAGATAACTGAAACGTGTCTTAGATATGAGATGAACAAATATCTTCAACTTAAAATTAGCAAAAATATAATAAGAATTCTTCACTTTTTATTTTTGGAAATTTTTTATTCTTCATTTTCTCTTTGTTTATTTCCTTTTTTGCTTATGATTGACTGATTTGATACATGTTCGTATAAATAGGTTGCCATATCCAGATACTTTCCTTTCTGACGTTTCATACTCTGGAGTGTCAGACGAAAAAAACATTTAAGTATGCTTTAGCGCAATGTCGCAAATTTTCAAGGCGATTTTCAAGTTTTGTACCACAAAAAGATTGTTCAAGAATGTTGACTGTTTACATCAAGGCTCCCTTGTAATGTCGAGTGTTATCACCGTTATCACACGTTGAGTATTTAACAGGTTTTATTTGTAATAAATGCGATATTTGTTCAATAAGAAGGTTTAGAAGGAATATTTTTTCGGCATTAGATTTAAGTGCCTCTGCAACAAACAAAGTGTTGCCAAATAGATATTCATTGCGTTTATAGTCATAAAACTTCTATATATCGCTGTATGGACCTATAGTTAATGTTATAATTTACAATGGTCACAATGGTGTAGTTAGAATATTTAAAACGTTTGAGATTAACATTTGCAAAGAATTCTAATAGAACACAACAACTTACAACAAGTAGTGTCGCTAAATCTCTTCGCAAAATGTTCGGTATGCAAGTTCTTCATGATTTTGCCATAACAGAAATAAGCATTAAGTACACTCTTATTGGTGCCTTGAGTTTAGTTTATAAGCTTCAGTTTTAACAATGATGTGTCTGCTTAAGTCAAAGTTAAGAAGAATGTTAATCACGCTAAGGCTGCATAACTTTCTAGTTGATGGAGAATAACAAGAAATCTCAAGGAAGTCATTGGTACGTCGTAAAAGAATGGCTTTCTTCTTTTAGTCTGTGCTTTTCTCAAAGTACATTACAAAAGGTTGATTTCTGTTGACAATGGATTTCTCTTTCTGTATTGTCATTGTCTACATCACCTCCGTGCCAACTGAATTTCTTGTTCAGTGAAGATGACCGATCAATCCTTTTAATAACGCTTCATTGTCATTAGTGTATCTCCCCTTGAAGGCATTCGCAATTAAGGTCAAGCACAACAAAAGAAGAAATCAATTTCAGTCATTCCTTTTTACTATCGGATAACCTACTCTTTCTTGTCGGCTCTCTAACTTTCTCTGTACCTTTCTTTAATATTTGTCCCTGAACATCTGCAAGTAACCATATATCTTTACTTCATGATCACACAATGAACGCCACAGCCTTTCAAAACATCTATGATTTCATATTGCACTTATCCTTTGCTTAGGTTTAGCACAAATTCAAATTATTTTAAAGAGAATATAAACAAGGCTGATTCTTGTAGTACAACTATTGCTTTAGCAGCAATGTTTTCTTTTCTTTTTATCTTCAGAATCTGCAGAGGAGTTAAAAGTACTGGTTTTACTTTGGCATTGATGGTATTGATTCCATCTGCTCTACATCCACAGTGCATTAAGGTAAAACCAAACTCGAAAGCATTTTGTTTTCCTCCTCATCGTCAACTTCAACTAGCATCCTGGAATAACTGGCGTGTCATTCTGTACCTGTTAGATTGAAAGTTCCTGCCTGTTGCAATTGCAGCCGAAGTGTCAACAATAACTAGATTAAAATTATTTCATAACAATGCCCAATCGTTGCTGAGGCAAAACGCTCCGTTAGACCCATTTAAGGTTCTTGCCAACGGCCAGATACCGTGGTTACCCCATCGTAGTACTCTCTTCTCAAATTCTAAACATTAATGCTGTGGTCATTGAGTGCTTAACAAATAGTTTGAAACAGATTCCTGCTTGACTTCTACTCTAAATCTTTTACTGTAAGAAGCTTTTGTCTAAATTTTGCTAATAAACATGCCATATAATGATCGATTATTGCTGTTTTTTATTTAACGTAGTGTTTCGTCAGCTATAATCGCAAATAATGTCTTTTCATTTCAGTCACGAAAGGTTTGCTGATAACGTCAGTCATCTCATTTTGTACTTGATGACTTATATATACAACATTGCTTTTGGCATTTTCTTAATGTAACTGCATTACCGAATCATTCTGATGAAATGTTCAGTCATTTTACAAGAGTTTACATCCTCTCTGTAGCTTGTAAAACTTAAAACTAAATCTGCCAAGAAGTCATGTTGGTGCCTATCATGTCACATATACTTGTAGTTTCAATTTTTCTAGGGAATACTGGCCTTTCCTCTGCTAAGCTGCTAAGTAATGAGATTTTCATTTTTCTCAATGCCATTTTCCTCAGAAGACATCTTATGGCTATCGCTAACTTTATCTTTTGATAGTATCTTTGACGTCCTCTATTTTCCGGTTGATATGACTTCTCTTTCTGATATTTCCTCAAGCTGCAAGTTGTATTCCCGTCAATACAAACATAATAACTTATAGAAGATTAAAAGGATTAAGAACGAACCAAAATGTATACGGACGATAATATTCAGATGATTGGCATAGCTAGGTTATCCTTTCATCCACAAGTATTGGAGTCTGTCTACATTAAAAAATGCAAACCAGTACTCTGTACGCAGAAAGAGTTGGTTTTTTCACTTGGACTCTTCCAATAATTGCTTTGTTCTTTCATTTTTTCTTTGTATTTTTCCTTTCTTGTTAATAACCGACTAGTTTCGAGCTATGTTTCTTATAAATAGGTTGCCGTATATCTATACTTTCCTTTGTGACGATTCATACTCTAAAGAGTATCAGACGAAAAAAGCCTTTACGGATGTCTTGGCACAATGTCGCAAATTTTCGAGGCGATTTTTAAGTTCTTACGACATGAATTAAACTGGATGTGTTAAACTTTTTCAACTGACTACGGCTTTAAATGTCGCAGTGTCTGTTATTCGCTATTTAGGGAGTCTTCTTATTTTAACATGGATAGGTGGTACCAAGTGTTTGCGAGCAGAGATACTGTCCGCAAGTTACATCCTCCTCTTCTCACATATGTAGAAATTTTCCAGTGTTTAAAGCAAATGCAAAAGATATGAAGAGCTATGATGATAGACAAAACATAACTAAGAGATCATGGAAATACCGAAACAACTGATACTAATAACACTCTATAAATAGGAACACTTTGTCTGACAACTTTTATTCAGTAGGATCTTGTTCATTTTGCCTTTTTTTCTCTTGGTAATTTTTCATTTAATTACTTGACAATGAATTAATCAAAAAATGCTTTATTTTGCACAAGATTTTTTGTCCTACAAATAACATGCTTAGGGTCATCAGCGAGTATTTTAGAAGGCTGACCCCACTTATCCTGCTGTCTCCACTGGTACTCAATCTAGCCTTAAAGGTTTCCCTTGGGAAGGTAACATCTGTCTCTGATCTACACATGGTATATCACATATTGATGCAAGCATGCAACACAGTGAACACATGTAGCTATTTACTTGGGAAACAACTCATATATGTTCATAACCTGTTGGCAAAATCAACAAACAAAGGTCATGTGGGACTACAAAGAGTAGCTTTAGTTAGGGAACAAAATACCAACTACTTTGAGAAAGTTTTACTTTGTAACTAAATCCGTTGTGCTTGATCCAATCAGTTAACTCTGAGCAGGTAATATTATTTAACTAGATTACGACTTTCTTTCTTTCTAGACGGCTACCCCTATAGTTGATCTTTCTGAATTTGACATAGACGCTTTGAAACAAGGGAACGCTTGCTTTTCCACTCCCCCGCCAATGCATGATGATAAGACCTATGCGCTCCCCTCTACCTTGGAAAGTGTTGTTATGACCTTGCTATGGCTCATGCAAAGGATAGATCATATTTAATGACAATACTCTTTCTATGAAATGGAATAGACGTTATGTACAAGACGGAAAACAGTCCTACCTTACACAGGATGAAAAACTGGCTATTGGTAGAACTAAGCCAGTTCCTGATTTACCAGTGAAAAACATCACTCTTCCAAGACGATCAGGAACACTTAAGACTTTGTTTTCAACATATGAGATCTTACTCGTGCTTGCATTGCTGATCACCAATGAGCCAGTTGTTATTCCTGCGTGTTTCACGCATGATTCAAAGTCAATATACACGGCAGCACTTTTAAAGTCAACTGGTGATCGTAAAAGAGAGAAGACAGAAGATCATTAAAGATTAGCTTCTAACTATATGCTAAACCGATTCTGTATCATATTGCATGCAGCACCTTTTCTTGTGGGTAAGGCTCAAAGGTTCCTGAAATTTGTTAAAGGAATCTTTTTACTCCTTGCATAAACAAAATTGTAATCACCTGCATTAGAAAGAAGCTTTGAGCATGGCAATTTTGGCAACCTGAAACATCAGCAGTTATTTATGGACAAGTTAAGATGTAACACTACAGTAAAAATTATAAAATTGTAGTGACTCAGATTTCTGTTGAATATTATGTTTAGGTTGGCGCACTAGAATTTACTAGCGAAAGCATTGAAATGCTAGACGTTTCTTTACTCCTTAATGATTTATAGTGAAATTCAATTCATTTCTTCTTGCATAAATACCCCTATGTTTAGTAGATATAATAATAAAAGAGTTTAATGTTAGACACGCAAGAAATTATTTTGACATTATGTATTCATGGTAAATCATCGTAAAAAATCTAAACGTAAAAGTGGTAAAAAAATGAACTCTTTAAATTTGACTAATCGTTTTGTAGTTACGGCCGTGGTACGGTTCCGTTTGGTGCCTTTTGAAAGTTTATTTAGTGTAGATTAGTTTGTTAAAACATCTTTACACTGGTGTTTTAATAGATTCTCAATGTCCACGATATTCACGTCGACGTTTTAGTAATTAGCATGTTTGCTATGTTTGCACGGTTTTTGGTATAGTCTCTCGTATTCACAACTTAACTGTAAACAATTGCATAAATCAACTCAGATTCCTACTGGCTGTCTACATTGCTGAAGGAGGAAACTCGAGTTCCTATTTGACAAGTCAAAATCGTACCTCATGTATACGTCATATCTTGCAGAGGTAAAGTGAACTCTGATTGGCTTACAGGATGACCTGAAGATGTCAAGCAAACGGTGATTAGCTCTCAGAGATGAATGACTTATTGGCTTTTAGAAAATGCATACCAGTCAGTCCGATGCCAAGATGGCCATGAGGGGCTATTTAAAAGGAAAAACTGACATGAGGAACAGAGGCCCGTAAGCATGCGTTGTCACTGATAACCATAGAGGTAGATATATAAGATGCACGTGATGAAAGTTGCTAACGGATTTGTTGAAAACTATTCTTACATCGATTTTCTAGGCTTAAATGTCTTTTTTGCTTTAAAAATCTGTCCTATTCTTCTGCATAGGTTGCTGTAGTCTGAATCCACTCCTGGCTACATCATAGCCACACGTGATCTGGTGCGACACTTTAGCTAACTGTCTCAAGTGCTGTGTGACTGTGTCGTGGCTGACATGTGTTAGTTGTACCTGGAGAGGTGCTAGACTGTGAACGGGTAGCTTTGTTTTTTTTTTATGTTAGGGGAGAGTATGAATGACGTTGAATTTGATTGCTGCAGTTTCTTGTCTTGGATCAGCAATGTCATAGTTTTATTATCCATGAATTGTTACATAGAAACAACAGCAAGGCAATGGCGAATAAAGACGGTTGCAACAGGTGCAGCTACAACTGTCAGCTTATAGGCTTCTTCCAAACGTCTTCTATAACTGTAAGAATTATAGTGATAACAGCTCTTCTTATCTTCCACAATATCAGTTCCTTTTTACCAACGCCACTTTTTCATTTTTGATTTACCTGACAAATTCAGGGAATGCATCTGGCGTTATGGCATCAGCTGCTAATTTCTTATCGTGCCAGACTAGCATCATGGATTCTTTGGGAAAGCTCTCAGCTTGTTATGAAAAATACCGTGAGCTTTGAAAGATCTTTAGGGACAGTTGATATAATGGTAGCATCAGTCTATTTGAAGTCATGGGTTGTTTAGGGTTACAAGCCAATCAGGAAATGTTGTGACAGTTGCAAGCCACTAACAAAATACCACGAGGGTTGTAAGCCAATCAGGAAATGTCGTGACAGTTGCAAGCCA
>JANTCA010013157.1:0-26467 GCA_024741275.1 Chironex yamaguchii | reverse complement strand
TAGATAGATAGATAGATAGATAGATAGATAGATAGATAGATAGATAGATAGATAGATAGACAGATAGATAGATAGATCGATAGACAGACTGGTTACTTTTTGGCTAAAATCTTAGAGCCCAACCTGCAATTTGCTGCCCTAAATATATACCAAATTATCCTCCCTGGCATGTGACTGTTATCAATAAGCACATTTTCCCACACTACACAAGCTCAAAATCTAGAGTAATTTGTTGATCTTTACGTGTTTAATTGATCTTTAAAGTGAAATCTTCAGGTCATTTAGTACTTTCATGTTGAAAATACTTAAAGCCTATCTTAAACACCTGTCCTTTGCGGTTTCTTGCCACAGGTAAGTTCCAAAAATAATCTTAAAGCACAAAATGACCAACAATGTAGTTTGCACTTCAGTCATGTTAGGGAACAATGTCATTTACTTTCCAATCAAAACCGACTTGTTGATTCTTTTCTTTGTCCAAGAAATAGAAAGCAGTCATTGATAGCACAACATCTTAAATTCCCTTAATTTTTTGGTGGATGCACCAGTGAGTGTTCATGTATCTAAACCATATTGGATAACAGATCAGATCATAAAATTCAACACTTCATAAAATTTAATATCGTTCCAATGTTCAGCATCATATTTGTTAGCAGCCTCTTCAGCATATTTGTTAGCAGCTCTTGGCAACTGCACTTTGTTTCTCTACCTTCAATCATACTTGCAGCCATCCCTTACCATTGATCCCAGATATGCAAATGATCTGACCATTTCTACACACACTCAGTTGATGTTTATCTGCAGTTGCTTGAGTTCATTAGTTACTTGTCCTTAGACATGAACCATGTCCTTACTTCCTTTAAAACAACTTTGGAATTTTTTGTGATGATAGAATGGACAGAAATTAGGCACCAACACTTTTCATATCTGTTATGGCTTAAGCAAAACAGTTGGGAAATGCACCATTCCCATTTAATCACATAAGCAAGAGAAAGAAGGGCAAAAGAAGATGACGATGATTCAGATATACATTTTTGTGTGTCCATAGTTAAGTTCTGCAACAACTATACGTGCATATTTCATATGCATCCAACAAAATTACCCTAACTATCTGAACCTTCTTATTAACTCATGAGATCAACAACAATCACCTTTGTTTTAAACATGTATGTGTGCTGTAGTTTAAGTGTTATCAATGCTTGATTGCAATGTCACACTTTGCTAGTTTGGACAGCCTAGAGTACGTAAAATACCAAATTGTAGCTATAGATTTCCTCAAAAACAGGTGAATAAGAATAAAATCAATCATACTTGGCTTGATAAAACAATAAATGCAGAAAGAATAAACTAGTCTACCAAACTAGTAATCTCTGCGCCCAGTTTCAGATCAGAAACATTGTAGATAAGACCTTTAGAATGCTATTCAATCATGATATGTGGTTGTTATAAAAAGTTCAAGGGAAAGTGAACACATATATGACTTAGTCAAAAAAGGAGATTTCAGTGTTTGCTAGACCTAAAAGATATGAACTAAAAGAGCCCTGTCATTTCCTTATTTTCGCAATGCTACCTAAAACGTTTGGGAATCTAGTTGTGATAAGGTAGCAAGTTTTCTCTTGTACAATATTGTGAACACCATGAACAGAAAACATGATGACAGTACAAGCTGTTGGTAAGCAGATGTTTGCTATTGTATGCCATCATGCTGTGACAACATAAACTGAACTGAGCTCCCATAAAGAGAGCTCCCAAATAAATGTTTATTGCCTGTGAAAGTTGAACAGCCACCCAATCATGTTAACCATTTCTAGGAGCTTAGATTTGGCAACAGCACCCATAGAATTTGAAATTTCATAGAAAATCAATCATGTTCGTTGTTTATGGGTGCTGAGAATTGTTTGAAGAGGTTATCCAAATATATTAGTCTGGTTAGAAATGCTCATTTCATAACCACTTGGAATTGAATTTGCAATAAGGACACAAGGCTGCCATTAACTTTTAGTCATCTTTGGTTTCAAGTTCTCTAGTGTGCCTTTACTATAAATACAATAACAATAAGGATGGGTAAGACAAAGTGTTTAATAATAGTCATGATCCTGAAATTGATTATGTTAGTTTGTTTTGCCTTACAATAAATTCTCGCTATTACAGACACCATCAGGACCAAAATATTGTGTCTGTTACTGGTTGAAAAATTATTAATTTTTTTAATCAATAGCAATCATGCAATTTCATTAACAGATTTGTGGTTCTGTAGTTTTTGAGTTTTGTATTATTTTGTAGTTTCAAGTTTTCAAGTGCCATCTGGTGTGATTGCTTTTTCAGCGCATGTGCTGCAACTTTACTACTTAGACTTACAAATTCACTTGCTATCCGAACAAGACCACACTGGATGTGGAACACTTCTCTGTCTCTCACCAACCTCAAAACATTGTGATAGGTCTTCAAGCTGGTAGTCAGAGTGACTTCATTTACATCATCATCAGTGTCATCATTATCATCTGAAATGACCACTTCCTCTTACCCATTTGTTCTTTTTCACTGTCATCAGATCAACACATAATTAACAATGCAATGCATCTGTGTAGTAGCTGACAGTTATATACAGCATGTGTCCGTTCTATTGAGAGTTAAATAATTAAAATGTTCAAATGGGACCACATGTAGTGTCTTCACTGCTATATTAGCAAGAGTCTGTTATAGTGGGAGCTATATTCAGTCATTTCTTTGTATTTTTAGTCAGGGATATTTTTGTGTCTGTAATAGAGGGGTGTCCATTATATCAGGGTGTTCATAAGATGAGAGTTGATTGTAATTATATTTGCCAAAGCACTGAAAAGTTTTCTTAGAATTTTATGCATCCTAAAGTGCCACAAGTGTCCCTCTGGGTCCACCCTTGCATGTGCTGCAGCAAACAGGCACATGTAACAGTTCACACACATCAGGAAGATCTCCATATACCCACAGCAACATAAATTTGCCTATCTACCACCAAACACACCTGACTTAATCACATTAGCTTGAGATAGAAGGACAATAGCACAAGGCAGTTATTAGTACCTCAAGGGCTTAATAATAAAGGGAAACCTATATGTGATGAATGAAAATCAGGTGTTCCTTTTCAAACATGCGCACACTGTGGATTAATGGATTTCAATATGATTCAGATTGCATTCAAGGTCTTAATGCTTTAGCCATGGGTGGGATGTTAAGTGGCAGGTCTAATTCATTACAACTGAGCCGAAATATTTAACATGTTCATTTGATGAAAGTTTACTAAATTGTATAAGTTAAGCAAAAAGTTATCTCCATCTTGACTTTAAACGGCTTTGTTTTAGTGGGGAATTCTGGTCGCTTCATACTTCATAACCAATGTCAGTAAACCAGCCATTCACGTTTGCGTGAACAAACCAGCTCAATGAATGAACCAGTTTCAAATTCACTCAATAACCCTCATGCCGTGAGTAGTTCGCATAAAATTTTAATAATCGTGGCTGTTGTTCACGTCATATTTGTGGAAATATTGTAATTCAATTGGTAGCGTAACCCTTTAACATACTTCCAGAGGAGATAATAAATGTCAGTGTCATCTCCATTAGATGTTAATGATTGCAATTTTCACATGCCCATCAATCAACAAATTTCAGTGACTATCTGAAACTACGCATCGAGAGAATCCTAAGGCAAGGCGGCGTAGGAACTGATTAACGTTAAACCAATTTATGAACTTCAACGTTATTACTTCCACATTTCCACAGTCCATATTTACATTCGCATTCTATTGCTAAATAAATCAAAATCTTTCTCAATGTTTAACAATGGCAATAAACAGCCAAAGGATCATCTGTCATAATTAATTGCATTCCTAAGGGCAATGATCCGCAAGTGGGCTATGTCTCAGGCAAGTCCTTGTCTTAACACCACAACAAGGACCACACTGTTAGATCACGATCGAAAAAAACTGTAAATAGTCAGCATATCTAACTACGTAAAAAACGGATTAAATGCTAAAATTCGGCACGTTTCTATCTCTTCTTAAGCATTTCGAGGTAAAAAGAGCCGTTTGGCTTCCAATTATAACTTTATAAACAGGCATTGTCTACAACGAATGAATGCTTTCTTTACCTTATCAAGACATCACAAACCAACTGAGCAGTCTCAAAGTTTGTTGACTTAAAGACAAACTTTTAAGCGCAACCAGACCTTAAATACCGAGAAAAGATAATCACTGGCCGTTTTGTAACTCATTAGTCCAACTCTGTGCCAATTTTTCAAATGCCCTAAGCAAAAAAATTACGAGTCAAGTTATGAGAGCGAGCACCTTCCTCAATCAATTTATGGGAGTGCCCCTCAACGACAGTCAACACAAAAATGACTTACCTTCCCACCGTCCATAGTTCCTATCCGTTACAACTCTTTCCCTAATAGAGTAACTCGTGCAAATGCACGATATCTAACGTACAACGAGCTTAGTTAACTTGTACAAATATCAACAGTTTATCTCTCCCTTTTTCCCCTTTTGCTCTCTGTGTCCTTTCTCTTTCCTTCAACAGCTGCCAAATGACTTGACCTAGTGTGCCCGCAGTACAAGAATCCAGCGGATAATTGAACCTGGTCTTATGTTAGAAACAGAACCCTTACGCTGGAGAGCTCTGCGGAAGTGTAGCAAGGCAGCTAGGATTTGTTTACTCAGTGAAAATTTTTTAAAATTCAGGAGTTCGAGCCTTTACTGCCGAAAATGTGTACAGACCAGAGGCGTCGTGGGTCTCCTGTTTCATAGGGGTTCAAGGAGAAAATTTTCCGACAAACCTTTCAGATCTACTTGGAAGCAGTATATACCACTGAATGTGTACAAGAATGAAGCAGAACAGTTAAATTAAACTATATTTATGCTTTAACTACACATAGGCCATTGTTTACAAAATGAACCGCAACCGAACCATACAGTCGGTTGTAACGAAATAATATAAATGCTCTATAAAGTGATTTATGATGACTATTGTAGCTTCTATATTTCATTTACATTATCAACTTTTTTGAAAGTTAGGTGTGTTTGCAAATTAGTCTTACTTTGTTGTGGTCAATTTTTGGAATCAAATTCCTTTCAACGTTCAATAGCATCAAATATCTACGCCTATTTTGTCCGTTTGTCGATCATAGCCGGTTTTTTTACTAGCTAGCTTGAACTTTGAAAATGTTCCCTCACACTTTCTTTCTTGTATTTTGTACAATACAAATGAGTTTCGATAAGCTGTCTGGAAGTAGAATTTGGCCAGTACTTTAATAGCCATTAACAAACTCTCTCCATTTAATTCTGCATTTGATGTAGAGGGCTCCTTTATACCATAATAAATTAGACTGAACGAACAGTATTGATGCTTGAGCTTTGCTACATCTAGGGTTTCGTATTGCTTTGTCGTATTCGTCAATGCATCATCTGGTAACTCCTTTTCAGTATAGAGATCTCTAGATTAAGCAATGCAAATACTGTGGTAATTTGCCTGTGCCTCAAAAGCATTAACCTATACATGAGAACACTGTTGCTAACGCAACATGAAACGTTTCCCATCTATAAGTTTCCCCTGTACTAACATGAATCGCTTTGGTTGAATGCCTGCCATCTTGCATCCTCTCCCAATTAGGGATGCTCCCATACTTATCTAACCCTTTCTCTAAACAAAATTATTTTGTAATTTTTCAAACCTGACTAAAAATTTTGCAACATTTTGTCAACTTTGCCTTACTGTGTCATCCAGTCAAACAGCTGTGAGGATGTCATTTCTTTTAGACTGCACATCAGACGATGCTTGATTTATTTAAAATATTGGCGAAAGACCTGCGAGGTCAATACAGTCTGGAATGAAGTAAGTTTACTTTCTAGCCTTTTGGTAACAGTGATAATTTTGTTAACATGAACTACTGGCTGGTAATTGTCCAAAAGTGTCAATAAAACAATCAAAGAATATCCCATCTTTTGCAGAAAAGACGTTTCAATAGCCTTTTAATGTGACTAACATCTTGTCGTTGAGACAACTCACGGCCTATGGATCTGCATAAAGTTAGCTAATTTTTCCTTCTTTCCAAATACATTGCTTCATTTCTTTGATTGACAAACAAGCTGTTACTAGAAAGCCAAATAATGATTTTGTCATAGGCCCCCATAATGATTTTACCATTCCATATGATAAAGCATCTTGCGCCCTTAGGACTGACATTAGCTGTTCACAAACGCCCAGGGAACAAAGTACCGTATAATGACTGGGAGGAGACCTCTTGTGAATTCAACATCTATGCTATATATTTCAGCTTGATTAATTTATTGATGATCATTTTTGACAGTTGTCCTGTATTAACTTGATGAGCTTAAGAGAAGTACAGGTGACATAAACGAAATGAAGTAAGAGGTCAGAAAGAATTCCTTTTAAAAACTTTGCAAAACAAGGTTATGTTTTCAATTTTCCGATAAATCCGACAAACCCCCCAACAGGGGGCCCCTGGCCCCTGTCTCCTGGCCCCTACCCCCTGGCCGCGACGCCGCTTGCACAGACCAATAAATTTTAATCTAAACAAAGCAAAAAAACGAAGCAAAAGCTTATATACAACAGTAGTAAATTGGTCACGTCATTAGAAGAATTGGTTTAGAGAGTACACTGCCTACAGAAACAACATATGCATGGCGAAGCAGAGGCAGGCAAAGAAAGATGCTGGTAGAGTAAGAGGGCGTTGATTGGGCTGAAGCCAGGATCCCCCGACATTCAAGTGCCAAAAAAAGTTGTGTTTAAAAGTATTGACTGTATTCAAAAGTTTATTCTTAGACAGACCAAATCAGACTACGCGAATGGGAAGGGAAATGGAGAAGTTGACTGTCAGCAATGCAGTGTGTGTGGGATTACCAAGACAGTATACTTACTCATTGCAAACTGTTGTATCAGTGTCGTTTCTGTAATTAATTCAAGAATGTGACTGTCTAAGTATATATAAATTGTTGTTATCTAGAGTAAATGGGTTTACCACTAAATTTATTGACTGGAAACTTGTCATGAGTCACTCTCAAGTTGTAAAGTGTAACCAACATCTCGAGGCACTGTGTGCTAGGAAATAATCAAGTCAAATCTATTTTGATCAGGTAAAGCAATACAAAAGTGAAGCCCAGTTCTTTGAATAATAGTCAGTGTTGAAACATTTCTTTGTGTTTGTGGCTTGCATTTTGTGTCAAGGATTGGAATAGTTGAACTATGAGCAAGCGATGATGGCACATTTATTTTGCTGAACATGTTAACATGCCAAAGAGTGACATAAACTCACATCTTATGTGTTTTCAGCTATCTGTAAAGAGGTGATTGTGATTGTTGATCAAATCAAAGTGACAAAGTACTTCTCGATACCTGTAGACTCCACAATGGATCTTATGAATATTGACAAGCTGACAATCATTATCCCCTATGCTCTAAAATCTGGCCCAGTTGAACAATTCATAAAGTTCATGCCAATGTTTTCCCACACTGGATCAGAAATAGTAAACATTCAAGCCTGCACAGACAGCAAACGACAATTTAGCAAATATGAGTAGGACGTATAATGGTCTGAAGGCCATACTTCGTGAAAAGTGCAGTGTTACTCATTCTATGCCGTGCATGGTGCATTCCCTTAATTGTTAGGAAAAATGGCAGCAGACTGTTGTCTTGCTGCAGCTGGATTTTTTCATCTTCTGCAAAGCCTTTATGCCTAGCAGCTGCATCAACCTATTGTTGGCAGGTACATTGAAAGCACCTGAAAAGTTAACCTATTAGAAACCCTTGTCTGACAAAAGATAATCAGTCCACCAACATGCCGTAAAAACTGTCAGTAAAGGGTAAGATAAAAGTTGTTCAACACTGGAAGTACTGACAACTGAAGAAACCATAACACATCAGACGTGAAGCAGGAGGATTTATAACGAAATTCAAAGGACAGGAAGTCATCATCTTACTAGCATCATGGGACAAAACTTTAAAATATTTTAGATAACAAGTTAGTCCTTTCATTATAGTTGGCTACCTTTGAATTCGGTAATTTAATTTTTAAATCTCTCCTTGGATTTGTCAAAAAACAGCAGTCTGAGTTTGATTGTTGTGAAAAAAGAAGAATGCTTGACTTTGCAGTCTTGAAGTACAAAACATCTTTTAAACTACCTCAAAGATAAAACAATTGATGAAAGGAGTTCATCAGTGGAAACAGTACTTTCAGCTAGACAATTTTTGCAAAGTTTATGTATCTCTAGTAGTCATGGACAAATTCTCCTCAATTTTCCAACATTATATACAGGGCATGCGATAGAATACACATTCCGTGGCACACGTCTGCAGCTTCCCAAGTATGAAAAATATTGCACACCTTTACGTATTTAAAATGGAAGTTGTCGCTATTAGACATCAACACACAAGTTTCATTTCTCCACCTAATTGAAATAACTTTCCTGAAATAATGTTTCCTGTGTTTATGTTTTCAAATGGTTGCGAAAATTATAATTTTTTGGAATTGCTGTCTTCATACCTTTTTGTGTGTGTCCGTTTAACATGAAATCTTAGCATTTGCTCTGCACTCAAAGGAAGGTGCCATCCCGACACAAAGGTTTGGTGAAAGACTTTAAAAGTCCTTGGTATCGCTAGCCGAAACCCAGTGGTGGGTAGGGGTAGGAAGGGGGAGAATTCGCTAAGTTTTTGTGTGTGTCTTTCGGCTTAAGCCTTTATCAGTGTCAGATTTATGTAGTATCTACATACGTTTCCAGTTTGTATTTATCAACATCAGCGATAGTAGAAATTGCATTTGAGCTAGACATACCTCATTACACATTTCACCTTTCTACAGCACAATAAATTTTGCCATAAATTTTTAGTCATAAATCATATTCCAGGACACGAGTTTTTATACAGCTTGAGTGCCGTCGGCCACAAATAGTAGCTTTCCTCTTTAACAAGAAATTTTGAAGAGGCTTCCTAAAGGAACATTTTGCTATTGGCTACCTACTAGGCAGCAAAATGCGATCTTTATACTTTTACCTTTTGTAGGTTGTTTAATATGTTTTCATGCCAGAGAGAAGTCCTTACAAGTACTCTTTTAGCTATCTTTCTTATTATTCAATTTGCCACAGATTGACGTTTACCAGCTGACATGCACCATGTGACCGCAATGACAGGAACATCCAATATGATGACATCTTAGTTGAAAATTTTGAAAATGGACTCAAAGAAAATTGAGTTGAATAGACTAAGCAAAAACTAACCAAAAATAGCCCGAGCTCGTACAACGGAGAAGAGACTTTTTTCCAAGTGCCACTAATTCTGCCAAAACTAATGGTAACTTAGACCAAAATGATTATGAAAGGTCAAAAGAGACACATGAATTCTCTTGCTTTGGGGTGGAGGAGTTTATACAGGACAATAATTACTGGCTAAGATGATAATCCGAAAAAGCGGTCAATGAATCAAATATCTTAATGAAATAATAATGGAATGTAAGGTTGACACATTTTATAATGATAACATCTATAGTTCTCTCATCTATAAAGATCTCATTTGTTCTTCCAGTGCACTCAGGGAATTCAGAGTGAACTAAGTTAAACTTCTGTATTGGACATAAGAAATGCATTATCTACTAGTTTAGTTCATTTAAGTATGGGATGTGAAGACTTCGAAATATTTTTCCATATGTCTATCTCAAGTGATCATAATGATGATTTTCACACTTCGATAAAATCACTTTGACTGAGTGCTTCAAAACTTCCAAACTTTTTGTAGTAGTTATGAAACTAAAACTTACTGTAAAGTGGCCTTCTAGTCCTGTTAGAGGCCGAATCGAGTTAAAATATTTATTATCCGAGGGCAGGTAAGAATGTAAGACCGGTATCTGAGAGGAGTACTCTCTTGAAACCTTTCTGCCACTTAATAATTTGTTTGACTGCAGAAATATTTACGCATCCAAATGGATTAGTAATAACATAAAAGACCCCAGAAAAAAAGGAAAAGATCTTTGTATAACTGATTAAGCCGTCCATTATTGAGGGCATCCAAGTGTGGCTTTTGGTTAAATCTTGTCAAAGCTTGATAGCTGAGTATAGTATACAGATATCCAACGGAAATGACATTTTTCAACTATTTCTTTTAAGTGTTACAGATAACGAAGACAAATAACTCAATACGTGTAATCTCATCAGTTCAGTAATTACAGGAGACTTCATTGTTATGGGCGACCGTTGTCTAATAACGGGTTAGTTGTGACGCAAGCACCAATCACGACATCATCATTAAACTCACTCCTGAGTGTATGTGAAGCCAATAGTCATTGAATACACATCTGCGACAATAAGGTTGAGCATGAGCAAAATATTTTCACGCCAACTTTCCAAGGTATTCCAACCGAGCATCTTGAATCAGTAAACTTGCTGTCATCAAGATGTTCTGAATCAACAGGATCTCCCTGCCCAGGGGCGGCGGAGCCGGTGGGACTGGGATGCGTTAGCCCTCTCACTTTTCGTAGAGGTTTCCTTAATTGTATGTGAAGTGAGGTATCTCTGTTGGTAATCCTCTGTGTTTATATTCAATGTGATTTGGAGTAATTATTTAGTCCAGTCTTGGATTTCATTGAGCGTTTTGTGGAAAAGATTCATGGATTTTCGTACATAAAGTGCATTCTTTGTCTTTTGCAAACCAAGTATTCTCTGTGCTTTTAGAATGACAACTTTATTGTGCCTTTACAAAAATGACCTAAAGGAGCCGCAGCCGCAGGCCTAGACAGCCTATCCCTCACTACTGTGAGATTCGCTCCGATGCTCCTACTCTCTCATCCTAATGCTCTTCAGTTTCCACAGAGCTTCACTTGAGCATTCAAGTAAATGTATATGTAAAACCCCGCAGTAGGACGTTTAGAATGGCTTAAACCGCCTTATTTAGAACGTTAAGTATGCTAGGCTTTAAAGACTAGTCAAGGTGCCTAGTCTTGGTCCACCATAGACAAATCTGCAGAGATCATTTTTTTTTCACAAATTCAAACAAGAAGAACAAATTCCTTACCCAAAACAAACCAGCTAGAAACTTTTTTGACAGGCCATGAATAAGAAAGACACTTGCAATAGAGTCTGGAAAGATCAACCTACACAAAGAATGTAGGACCTGTCAACGTGAAGGACTAAGCAAAATGCTTAAGCAAAATACCAAATGTGTAGTAAAAGGAACTGTATCACAACCGTAGAGAAATAAAAAAGGCATCTTTTTACACGAGGAACACTAAATATCTCGCTATCTAGGTATCTACGTCGTACCCTGCTTTCATTAAGCCATACAAATCACCTCTTTACAAATTAATATTTGTTTTCATCCTGCATCCACTGCTTGACTTTTGACTTCGAATGAAAGCCTCTGTAATGTTATGGCACAAGTAAACTTTAGTCTGTAATGTCGCTTAACGCCACTCTGATAGAGGATACGTGTACCGCAAGCTTATGGTAGTGAAGGTGGCACTTTAGAAGGGTGAATGGTAGTCAAAGGGAGTTCCACGAAAAGAATGGTCAAATTGTCTTGGTTTTCTCAAGCAGACGAATCCATACTAGAGGAAGAAACTATGGGATAAACAATTGTCTCGTGAGAGAATCTTTGACCTCTAACTTACCGCTGCAGTGCTGATGTTTGTGTTATGTTCATGAAAACGAAGTGAAAAGGGAGCAATATGGAAAGTACTGAATTCATATTTTCCAGGCCCATGATAAGAAAAGGGATTGAAAACCCAATGAATTCATATAAGCACAAATTTTTGCTTATCGATGTTTAATATTCTCGTTAGGCAACCTATAATGAAATATATCCTTTGAAATGTGAAGAATGCCATTTTCCCCTCAATTCTTGCTCTTAACGCTTGCAAGCACTGTCGAACCCTTAATGTTGTTATATTGCTTAATCATTTGAAAAGGCAAAGCCGCTCTCTTGCCATAGATTAGTTTTTTACTGCCTGAGAATCTAAAGGATATCCTGCTTATAGACCATAGAGCAGTGAGAGTCATTCGTCATTCTTCAGATAACCTAAATAATATTCCTCGCGACTCTGAATGAAAAATGAGAAAAATTAAAGGCAGGTAATAAAAAAGAAGACTTGTAAGCATACGAACGCCTATGAACCTTTTGACACAAAGGGAAGGATAGTCATACTTTTGTTAGTGATTAAAAATCTTCGATATCGTCTCTAGAAGATAACAGAACATCTCTCATTATTCAAATTGACACCTGAATTGTGAAGGTTTCTCTATTATACTTTTTGTACTTAAAGCAAGTACATTACTAGCTTGAAGTACAATATGTAAGATATCAGTTGTAATCACACAACTTGTCAAAGAAGTGTACGACAAGAGTGCGCATTACAACTTAATTGTAACCAATCTCCTTGTATTTATAAACTGAGACGACATAGAGACTCGTCGAACACATGAATGGAGTAAAGATGAGTTTTGTTTCCAATCGATAATCTCAGAAATACAGTAGACAGCATCTGTTTGACAGAATCAATAGCAAGCACGAGTCATCTACAAATAGCATCCACACACAGTTTTGAAAAGAACAAACGTTATTTGAAAGTCAGTATTTAAAAAATAAGGACTGAGAAAAACACCGTGGTTAGATTCTAGTGCCTATGGAAGGGTTAACCATATTCAAATATACGATGTGCAGATAAACAATTCAAATAAATCATATTCAAATAAACGAATATTGATGACAATGGGGTATATAACATTTTTATATTGATGAAGTTGTAATTTAGCATAGATGATAACAACTACGACTTGATATGGAGTTCATTTATGTGTTCGTTAGTAGTTGGTCACAATATCTTTCGCATTTTCTGAGCTCTCTCGGTTAAAGAAAATATACTTCAAGGAAACATAGAACAAGAGAGGAAAAACAAAGATTAAGTGAGAAACAACCAAATATAAAGTATAAATTGTATCTCTTTTAGATTTTGGAAAGCTTTCATTGAATTTCAAGTAATATTCCCAGAGCCCATTGCCCTAACAATGTGACTCTGGTACAGAATAGCATCTGTTAAATAGCCAACATGTGCCACTAGGTGCAGTGATGTTAGGAGTTTCATATTAGGAAGCATAAACCAAGCCTTCATATACAGAAGGACTTTGCCGTTCCACAACAACTGCTAAACTAGTCCTTGATACCTCATGAATTCTTCAACACTCATCTTCCTCTGTGTTTTTGTCAATCATTAACAATTTCCTCTTTATTTCCCCTTCCTAAATCTTTGGTCAATTTTCGATCCTAACCAAATTCAGCATTATCATCCCTTACCATATGCTGATGAATCTATGTAACTGGTGTCAGACGTAAAGCTTTATAGACTAGTTAATACTTTACATGATTTGAAATATGATTTGCCTTGTCAAAAGCTAAGCCAGAGTCCACGCCACGAACTTGAAGGGTGGGTGGCCAAGGCTCACAACTTAAACTAGAATTATGTAGCTCAAAGTCTGCAATACGTGATGGCTAGATGGACCAAAAGTGTATTCTGAAGAAGAAATAATGGTTGCTGACTTTTCCGTTTTCCGGATTTGAACCCTTCACACCTCTATTACAACACTTTCGACCACCTCCTATGCCCTAAAAGTAGATGTTGTAAAAAGAAAACTAAATATCCTGCTTTTCTGTTATCTCACAAGTTCAAAGTCAAAATAATACTTTCAACATTAGCAGTTTAATTGCATTGTATACTGAAATATAAAAATAAACATGTTTAATTAAATTCAAGAATAAGGAATTTAACTTCTAAATAGGATAAAATATGTTGCAATATAAAATATGTTCATTGTTGCACTTCCGGATATTGTATTGGCTTGTACGCTATACCTTTATAACTAGCAAACCGAACGAACTCTAGGAAATATTTGCAAATCAGAGTTGACAAACGTGCAAAAATTGGGTCATACGTTTTGGTCTACTAGTCAACGAAATTGTTTGCCACATCGATTGAAGACAAGCTGTATCGTAACTTGTCTAGGTCAAACAACGTATTGCAACATATTTTCTACTTTTTCGTTTCTTGCAGCTTTGAAATTAATTGCTTCGCAAAATGTGGAAGCCCATGCCCCCGCCCCTTCCCCGGCAGCGTGGGGCCTGGAAGAGCATTGAACTAAATTTTCCTAGGTCAGAGCCTTTTATCAGGATTAGGCCAGTTGTGCACATAGAGGACTATTATGGAGGTCCTATGTTGTATCAAAGCCTTAATTCACATTGCAGTTTGAGTACATGCTTATTTTCTTTCAGGCTTTAGCTTCCAATTGTTATTCTTTAAAGGCCTGGGTGCCTAGGGAAAGTGGCTGTCCTTAAGACTATCCTAATTCCTCTCAACTATCCGTTCTTCTCCTCTGCAACCTCTTTTTCTTGCTTCTTGGCATTTTCTCTAGCTTGCATCTCCCCATATGCCAATTGTCACTTTGGAACGCCCTTTTTAAACTCCAATTACTTAACGTATACAATTTAATTTGTTTCTACTTCATACTACAATTGCAGTAAAAAAACTCTCAGCTAGATACATACATTGCCCTTGTCTGCCCCCGTTTTCTTGGTGGGCTTTTCTCGGTCATTTGCCTTAAAGAGGATGACAATGATGCAAGTCAGACAGGACGATAAACAATCAATGTCGTAGTAAACAAACAAAGTCAACATTTTGATGACCATGGTATCCACAGCAATTAGACGCAATACGCATGCGTCGTAAAGGCGGCATTGGAATCAAAATGGCTGAGAGTAGAAGTGAGAAGGGACGTGGAGATGAGCAGCAAATGCAGAAATGGTACTAGCGATCCTTTTGATTTGTTACATGAGTATACGTACAGTAGTTGACCTTTGAAAAAATAGTGATTGATATTTAAAAATGAAGAAGCAATTGTACAGGGTAAAACAGTTGGCGGATCAGAGAGTGGGCAGGTAAGGTGTTGGTACATCGTTGCAGATTTTGTGTACCTTTCAAAAGTGTACGACATATCCAGGGATATTTGCTTTCGTAGGGTATTGGTGTAAACATTGTCTACGATTTTCTCTGCGTGTTTTAGCATGCGTGTCGACACAAAGACATTAAATCAAGGACGTAATAACTATAGAGCCCATTCAGCGTAAAAACTTAGGCCTACATTACCACAAATAGGGTCAGATCTGGCACGAAGCGTACTGTATTGTAACTTGCACGCCAGCATACGAGTGTAGAATAATTAGTAAAATATTACTTGATTTGGCGATATCAAACTTCCACGTAATTCCTTTATCTCGAAACATCCCCAAAGGCAACAGTACTGTTTGTAATATTGTTACGTGTGATTCTTCTCAACTGTACATTAAATCGAAGCCTACTACACTCTACTAGCAGTGGCGTTGTAGTTAAAAATTAATCAAGACCTTTTCTAAACTTTATCGGATAGTTTTGTATAAATTATAGACAGTCAACGAGGGTTTTAATGTCGGATAAGGTTCAGTATGCTTGGGTTTTGCTAGGGACGAAGATGGATAGTGTACACAGATGTGTCACTTCAGAAGGCACCCCTGTGTGATTGTTATTAATTAATAATTTTTTACAATAGGAGTGGCCTTTCACACCAACCCAAGTTGTCTCTTATGTAATTGGTCGAAGCTAGTTTAAAGACTGTTCGCTTTGAGCAGACGAACCATTTTAACACCTCATTACCGCGGCATTGCACAAAAGAAATTTTTGGATTTGTTGTACAGTACAGGAAATGACTATCAAAGACGTAGGTTCCATAGATATTGTGGGCTCTCATCAGTAACCATAATGCATTTTTGAATAGGCGGATCTCGTGGAGCGCAGGAGAATAGCAAAGTTTTATTGATGGATAATTCTTTAATGCTTCATACTTTCCAGTATCCTGTTAGGGTTATGCCAACAAAGCTCAGATCATACTAAAACGTTTAATCTGAGAATGTAGAGTTAGTTAAGCGGTGATTGGTGTATGAGTTGCCAGTTTGCACAGTGTTTATTTCTAGGTTCAATTATGGAGCTTGAGGAGTTTTGTATGCTGAATAATGTAGAAAATGTGGGGTTAAAGACTGTGATGACAGAAGGATCTGATAATGAAGTTAATTAGGGGCAGACTTTTTGGTGGGCTGTCAGCAATTATTGCAGAATATTGTACTTTTGTTTCTTTAACTTTTGAGTTTTTAAGCTGGTATTTAGGATAGAGTTATGTATAGGGTACTTCACCCTTAAAACAGCTAAGGGATGACCAAAGTTGACATTTTTTTTAGTTTTCTTCACTTTGTTCACCTTTGCACAACAAACAACAATGACAGGGTGCAAAGCTACATTTTGCTCATTAATATTTATTAACCCTCTATTCGATCTAATTCCACCTAGAGGTGAATTCTGGAGTAAAGCATAGCCCATAAAATTCCGTTTCAAGGCCTAGTATTGAAAATCTTAATCTTAGGTACACGTGGATCACTTTTTAGACCTTCATCTAGGGCAATCACCAAGAGCTACTGTGTGGGTAAAAACACTGACATACTGATATATGCAAGAGCTTTGCAATAATCAATTGACTCAAAGCCAAATTATACAGTATTTTGTAATATTGAATCTTGGAAAAGAAAGACCAGATGTAATTACCAATTAGCCACAAAGGATAACCATTAAAACACATTAGAATATTGAATTTTCCAGCTAAGTATGAAAATTGTAATAAGTTTTTACAAATTTTAAAATAAAAAAAACATTAAATAATCAATTAGTTCTTTTTGTAACAAAATAGAATAGAATTGTTAAAATTACTAAAGAGACCAATGAATGTGGTTTACAGAAAACAGTGGTTACTTATGCAACTCGCATGAATGTCAAGGAAATGTAGGCAGATATAAATTTCCTGTTCTCAAGTAAAGGTTGTGTTTTTGTGCTTGGAGTTAAGATGGTTAAAAAAATGAAAAGGTGATCTTGAGTTTTCAATGGAAGAAAGCTGTCATTGATGAATTGTATATTTGTCACTTCATGCCCATGATAACACCGTGTAACTGTTCCTAGGGTTGACAACTGTTGTAGATTCACCCATTGACAGTATGAAAAATGTGAATATGCCTATATCCTGTAGGAAAAAAGAAATCATAAGTAATAAGAATAAATTTCATGTAGGTTGTGTAATGGCAAAGAAGCAAAGTGCATGCATGTAGTACGCTATGTAATGTTCATTGCTGTGCCTTTGTTCAAAAACCTAGACCATGGCAATAACTTAACACTCCTTGATTTTATTGAAGCACTACATCACCTTTTTACAGAAGTAAACGAAGTCAAGCTACAGGATTCTGTTAGAAAGTACCAATGATGTAATCCATTTGTGACTAGTTTGTGACCCTGCAGTTATGACCGTTCGAGTTGTATTGAAATGAGAGTTAGATTATTGTTTTTCTGAGAAACAAATCGTACGTTCAGGGCGGGAGCCGAACCCGCGACCTTCTGCTTACCAGGCAGATGCTCTGACAACTGAGCTACCGGGACGTCGTTACTCAGAGATGAATTTGAGGTCATGATATGATGACTGCGTCACTACGCATTCCTGGAATCCTTCTCCTTATGACATTTCATTTTTTAATCTATAAACAGGCTGATAGTTTTAAATTTCTCAACCAATGCAGTAATACTAAGTATGATGTATCAGAATTAGTTGAATGTGCATTATACAATATTCACTCTAAAATTTCTAGTTGGAACCTAGTCCTGGAAAATATATATGATCCAAGATACACAGTCCTGTGAAAGGCATCCCTTGGAGAGCTTATCACCAAAGTGCTCCAACCTGTCTTCTGAGTCATTCAAAAATGCATTCTGACATCTGTAGCCTGTTGGTTTGCATTTTGCTGGCACCCTGATGCAGGTTGCAGAATATGCCAACTCTTTATGATGCTGAAGAAGATCATGGAATAAGATATGAATCTATTGTTTATTGTACACTCTCTATATATTTATGACCTATTTTTTCTTAAAAAGAAGCTATATGTACAATTGTTCTATTATATATCATTTGTATACTAGAGCTGAGAAGACTGATGTCTTAACAGAGGATTTGCAACATGTAAGCAGAGTTTCTGTAACATTACAATAAGTCCATTTTCAAATAGCTGTGTTAGTGAGACAGTTTCTAGTATGATACAGGTGTTGTTATTTGCTGCAGCTTATGATAATTATAAAATAGAGCTATATTGTTGTCTTCAAAGCAGCACTGTGGAAAGGCATATTTATAAATATAGGGACTGTTATTACCCATCCATAAATGACATATAAGGGAAAGCATGCCTTGCCTTGCCATTTGGTTTTAAGTTTTGGTATCCACGGGTTTCCTCACAGGTTCGACTGCTCTTCTCCACATTTTTTTGTTGCAACACCTTCCTCTTCTCTATTGGCTGTTGCCAGTCTTGTCAAACCCCATTTCCTCGTGTCCTCATCAATCGATTGCTTCCAGGTCTTTTTTGGTCTCCCACTTGGAGTAGTGCCATCAACATGGAGTGATGTGACATGATTTATCCAATCCTGACTGCAGTTAACATGATCAGACCACCTGAGACGACCAGACCTCATTATTGTCTCAATTGGTTTGAGTTTGAGTGTTTGAAGAGTGTCACCGTTGAGACCTGTTCGCTCATATGCATGCGACAGATCCACATTGATCCATCACTGAAATGCCAGTGAAGTTATGATGGATCCAATGATAGCAGCCGTTGCAATAGATGGAGTTACTGCCTACTCCTTGCCTGCATACACAGCAAGGGTACCTTCCAGAATCCTTTATGGTTTCTAAGTGACATCCTAGAATCATCCCTTTGGTAAGAGATTTACATCTGCAGAACATAGTCAATATGAATTGCAAACACAATCATGTAATAAGCATTTGAAAATTTCTCTATCTTTGATGTGTGATAAACCAGATCAAGTTACTGTGGGAGGATGTATAATTTTTAACCATGTTGAGCAGGAGAATTGAATAAATATTTTTGGTACTATAGATAAAAATGTATATATTTTTTATGATTATTGCACAGAGTAAGTAAATGAGGAACTGGATTTAAACTTAGTCTTAGTCAGGACTAAAAAGTTGGGCATGGGATTACATTACTGCACATGTTCAGTTTCCTGATTCGGTTTCCTAAAAGCCCAAAATCTTCCTGCCACAAAATTGAGTTCATGTCAAAACTCTTGGTTGTCTGCCAAATCAGGTCTACATGAATGATCTTAAAAACCATATGCCAGCCAAATTAAATCAATACAAGTATAACTGGCTTCATATTTTTGGAAGTCAATGTTCTCAGTGTACAATACTATTTGATTTAATTAATATGAAATTTTGAGATTATCTTTCTATTTCCCAGTACCTAGTGGCATGATTATTAGATTATGAGTAAAAAGTATAGGACACCAGTTAGGCAGAATAACTGATCAAAAAATCTTTAAAGACAAAAATTGTGGAGTTCAATAGAATAGGCCAATTTTAGTTTGATTTTCTTTAGAATATTGCTATAGTCCTTTTTGTATTCTATCTAACTGTTGCTGGTGTATCCTTTGTATAAAAACTGTTTTTGTTTCTTTGCAGGTGGAGAAGACTGTTGAAAAAATAAAAACTAGTTGTCATGCTACAAGTAAAAAGTTAGCACTTTGCATGCAGAGCAATGGAGCAGATGTGGAAAAGCGGAAGGTATAACCCACTCAATTGGAAATAATTTATAAGTTTAGAAAACAAGATTTTACAGACATTAGAAACAATTGTTTTATTGGCATGTTAAAGGCCATAAAAGACAAAGCAATTGAATTTAAAGAGCATATGGATTAAAATCAAAGTGCACCTGTGGCAAACTCATGGTCAAGTGTTGCTCTTATGATAGGAAACCTTCAAACACATAGCTTGACATATCAGCTGGTGTGGGCAAACTTGAGCAAGAATGATACATTGGGGGGATAGGGCATGTTTTTGACAAAAGAAAACAAATGTATAACTGGGATAACCTTGTGATAAGTTTATTTGTAATTTATAATCAATTGTTCATGTGAAGCAGCTATGAATTAAGAATAACACATATTAACCAAAAATTTGATTCAAAACAAACTATCAGGTTTCCATAGCCACTCGGTGGAAAGTCTTCAAAAATTGATTATACGAGGTAGATTCTTTGAGTTACAGTACATTCACGAAACATTTTGCCTTGGATGCATGCGGTAGAGGTTCCAATGAAGTCTGTGACAAACTTTGCTTGTCGTCACTAGATTTTGCTTTTCAAAATGCTTCAGCAAACTTACTTTTCAAATTGAATGCATCCCAGCAAAAGGTTACGTTTACAGCAAGCTACAAATAACTTCAATCTAAGTGTTCAAAAAAGCTTCCACTCACTCATTCTTTAATCACTGCATTACTGACTGGCTGATCAGTGTCCAATGCAGTGGTTAACATGGCTGTTGATAATCTGACTAGGAAATGAAAGACAGATTAACTTAACTAAAATAGTTTAAAGAAGATGACACAACATTTTTAAACGTATTTTATCGAACATTCTTTACGTTTTGTTCCATCCAAAGACAATTTTATCATTTATTCTCTACATTGTACATGCTGTAGAAAAAGCTAAATCAAATGGCACTAGCAACAAGCATGCTGGAAGGTGCTTCCCAACTTGGAGATAATTCTCTGCTAGGGTAAGGCTATAAGGCATTATTTTAGTTGTTAATAATTTTTTAGGTCATGTTATTTATATTGGTGGTTGTGAATTTAAGCTTCATGTGAAGATTATGCTGAAAGAGTGTTCACTTAAAACAGTTTAAATCACGTGTTGCCATTACCAAGTGGTTGTCACTGGAGGTATTAGTTTGAAGTTATTAATGTAAACGGAGTAAGTGATTGCTTGATTTTTTGTGGGAGAAAAGGGGATGGAAGTACTGTTTGAATAAATTTGAGTAATGCTTCATAGTGTGGCTTTGGTGACTTTTAGAACTTCAGAAAATACATCTTTTAACAGCCTTTGCATCATTGCTTGAAAGTTAGAGAAATAGAAACTGTGATAATTGCTTAGATTGTGACTTCACTGATCTTCTTGGATGTATTATTGTTTGTTTTAAAAGCCATCAAGGTCATGATTTTAGAGACAGAAGTAAGGAAAAAGAAAACCTTCTTTAATTTTGGTGCAAACATCTACAAAATTTTGGCAGTTCTATACGTTCTTTAAGCAGAGACCAAATATAGTGCCTTAAAGACAGTACGCATGAACTTACCTTCATCTTTTGTGTGAATAGGTTGCAACATAAAGGCAGCTAAGTCAAAATATATCCATTGTTATATACGTTTTTTTGAAATCTTGTTACTGTTTATGAACTAAACTGTTTTATTTTTAGGAGCGTACTTTTAGGATGTGGGGAAACCCAATCTGCTCTAGCAGGAGAGTTGGCCAATTGTGAAATGAGTTTAGATGAAAATGTGCTTCTGCCAATGTCAAAATTATTAGAGGTAGGTGATCATTTGTTAAATACACATATGGTAATCACTTTTGTGGTAGTAGTGTTACTTTTTGTTTCTGATGTTATAATGCGTGCTATTGCTTTTTTGAAAAGGAATCTTGATCAGTTTCATTTAAGGAAAGTTAGATTGTGATTTTATCCTTTTGTATTTAATGTGATACTAGTACCTACTGATTGCTAGCTTTAGACCATAATCATCAAGTTATTAAGTTCATACTACCTGTGCATTGTGTGGAATATGACACTGTAATTGAGGAATACAGTATCTTCTTTTCTTCAAGTCACATCTCTCTGTGCAGAGGTCATACGCCAGCCCACCCCAAACATGCCTGTCCCTGGTCTTGTCTCCCAATTCAAACAACAGAAGGCTGCTCGATTCTTTGATGTCGTTTTACCAAACTCTTCTCTGTTTGTCTCTATTTCTCCCTTGCACTTTGCCCAGCTGCACCTCTCTCTGTATACAATTGTGCCTCATCATATGCCCAAATAAACCCAATTTCCTCTTTTAGTTTTTGTTGAGCAGCTTTCTATTTTTACCTAACCATCCCCAGCACCTTCTCGTGCGTGATCTTTCTCCTCCTCTAATCCTTAGTATTCTTCTTTAACACACAATTCAAAGCTGTTCAGTCTTCTCCATGCCTCTGTCTTTAATGTCCAGGTTTCTGCTTCATAAAGTAACATAGACTATACATAGCAGTTGAGTGTTCTCTTTCTTGTTTGTAGATTAATATTTTTGTTTGTGACAAATTGCTTTGTCTTATAAAGTTGATTTTTTGACTTTGCAATTTTAAGGATACAGTTATGATTATGGCCACTATGGTATCAAATATGGGTTTTGTAACTGAAAATCTGATGCGTTTCCCTCTTAGCTGTAGAAAAAGTCTGCAACTCTATAGGAAAAATCTAAATACCATCAGTCATTCAACCCCAACTGTCCATCCCTGCTACTGAATGGCTGTTTTAGTGTATACACTTGACACACAAGTGGAATTTGTATTCTGCTATACTTTTGTTCTGTACAAAAGTCCACCCTGTTGACTTGTATATAAATACAATGTATACATTGTTATTAGACAGTGGGCTGTATCACAGACAAAACACCAACTATTCAAATTTTGGACTCTCTAACAAAAATAGAACAGTTACCAAAATTCTATGCAAAAAATTTACAAATGAATCTTGCAATTACGTAAAAAACAATTAGGCAGAAAGTGAAATTTAAGCTTTTACTACTCTAAACCATTTTATTTGCCAATGTTTATTGGCTTGGCCACTTTGTCGTTGCTGTTACAGGTTTGGAAATACAGAATTCTGTACATCCTGCAATTCTTTGCTTGCCCTTGATGTCTCGAAAGGCCTAGTTTAAAAATAGCCCCATTTTGTATTCTAAATCAGTATTCAACAAAGTAACTGAAGACATTATGGTTTTTTATCCACAACGTCTGCTAATTGTTTTATCTCAGGCTTTACTTTTCCTGCCTACTAGTCGGTATTAGCAAAACGTAAGCGGCAGAGCTCTTCCACCAGATATGACCTGGTTAGGGAAGCCAACCTTTTCCTTTCACATTCCATCTCAAGTATTAACACATTTATCTAGCATTGTCTTTTTACTTAACACCTTAATTGAAAATATTATTGGTTGTCCTCTTTCGCGGAGGATATAGATTAGCACAGAAATTTTCATTGAACAAACTCGTTCATTCGGTTAAATTTTGCAGAACCAAAGAAAAAGTTGTTCAATATGCGCCTTAACCATTTAAGGTTATGTATCCTATAGTTGGTAGGAGTAAGGATGGATCCGATGAAAGGAAGTTATCTTCTCTTCCAAGGAGGTTATGTGTTAATGGGGATCTGTTTGTTTACACGGTTTGTTGGTTACCAAAGTAACTTAAAAAGTTAGGAACGTATCGTCTTGCAATTTTTACAGGATGTTGATATTCTCACTGTCTCGAGCTGATTCTTTTGGGGGGATGATCTGGATCAAATCCTGGATTCTGAATCATTTTAAAATTGGCGAGGAAATGCTCGTTGGAAGTACCCAGTTACTATGACGCCTATTGGTACTCCTTATTTGAATATAGGAAGCCGGAAATCCAACCAGATGACTTGGTGGAGCTTTGCACTTTGCGAGGGCTTCTATTTTATGTAATTTAATGCTTAGTAATTTCTTCTTGTTGTTTATTTTGTTTTATTGGTTGCGTTTTACTTGCTGTTTTTTCTCGTTTAAAAGTACATTGAAGAGCATATTTCGTATTTGTATGTGATGCAGATGGAATATTTATGATTTGACTTTTTTGTTGTAAGTTGCTTCTTTATTTTTTTTTGTGGGTGCCCTCAATAGAACGATATTCCGAGTATTTTACAGACGAAGAAAAAATTGATAAAAGCTGGCTTGGACATGGACTCGTGTCGTACACGGTATAACTTGTTCATGTTGATCCATGTCGTTTGTCTCAGTTATGTATCTTATATATTCGTTTCCATGTCTTCGACAATGTTTTTGCTATTTAGACATTCACTTTCCTTGCTAAATACTTACGATGGAGGGTTAGAGTTTTTCACAACTTGCAAGTTACAGTTACTCATAAAAATCTACATTGAGCTTTTGTGGACCAAAGTTATCCGGATAAATTCGTTTTCCGCTTAAAATGATGGAAGCTACTAATTGAGGCAGCTTTCTGCATAATGAATGCACTTGAAGCTAGATTCCGCTTTGACAATGCTGTGGTTCGGTTTCCAGTTGGGGTTAACGTCTTACTTTCCGTCAGACGGTATGAGAATCTTTTCAAATATCACTACTGTTTATGGGGTTCTTATGTGCTTATGTGGTTCTCGTGTGGAGTGTTTTTACATCATTGCTGCAGTAGTGTGAGCAGCACGGAAACAGGAAGACCTTAGAGCTTCAGTCGAGGGGGGTCGTGGCAAACGCCTTTAAACTATTTTTTAACACTTTTATTCTTATTTTCCTTTCTATGCTGGTCTTTCTTATCATCTCTTCTAAAAGTTGGGGGCAGAGCCTGTCTTCCCCCGTTGATACTCCACAGGTCGCTGTCCGTACTATAGATATTGTATTGACACCAGTTACTGATATAATCAAAATCCGTTCATAAGAATTTAACTGGCCTGGTTCAGTGTGACTCCTGTAGAAACAAAAGTGAGGACGATTATTCTATATGGTGATAGTATGATTTTGTTCAATTTAGCGTATCTTTATTAGGGGTCTTATTATTTGGTTACTTTTGCCTCTGGCGTTCCTGGTTTGCGCTCGTATCAAACAACCCCTTTGTGGTCTGTTCAGGTGGTTGAACGCCGTGAAACAGTCACATGCTGCCAGTAAGGATATGATGGCTGCCGCCGCAAAGGCAGATGTGCTGAAGCAGGAGTTAGAAGATGAGACTTCGAAATTTGAAAGTTATCAAGATTCACTTGTAACTGAAATGTACTCATTCGTAGCAAAAGAAAACGAATATTCGGAATGGTTAATTAAGGTATGAATTTTAATCTACATCAGTATTCTGGTGATTCTTTCAAACTATTGCTGTATCTTTTGTTTCTTCATATCTGTGGTTAACCTCATGCCACCGAGTTAAATATTTAAGTTGCAGAGTCGTCTGATCCTCGACTTTCACTTTGTCATTACACTCCGTTATAACCAGTACACAGTGTAGTGCAACTCAGATTTGACAGATGTTAGCGAAGAGATCAGTGTTTTCGTGGCGCGCACAGGTTGAGTGGTGGGAAATAGTTTTCGGGTGATTTGGAGATTTGTTCATATAGTGTACAGTTGTACCATGATCAGTTTGATCCCTTGTTTTTAGGGCATGGCATATAAACGTTAATTTCCTCGGTGGGATGAGAAGGAGGAACGGAGAGGGAAAAAATACAATAAAAGTTGCTATTAGTAGCCTCGTCAATCAGTATTCGGTTAACTTGCGCATTCGAGAAAATGGTTATTTAATTTTACGCTATTTTGTACTTTGTAGCTTTTGGAGGCTCAGATGATATACCACAGAGAATGTTTTGCACTTATCGAGAAGTCGTTACCGGCACTGAAAGCGCAAGTCGGTAAGTTATTATTCCTGTTTGTTGTTGGCGCGAATTTCCGGAAAGTAAAAAGAATCACGTTTTGGGAAACCGAATTATTAACCCTAGTGACCAAGAAAAGCACACCTTTCCGAATATAAGTAGAACGTCAATGATGCCATTGGCTTGTTGACGCTGCTAGAACATTCTGTGGAGAGCAGAAACATTCTTCATCATAAATCATTTTCAACAAATGTCTGTTTACCAGTTTCATTATCCAAATATGCATCTCCGCACTTGATTACTACTCGGATTTCTTGTTTAGAAACGGGAACTTACTTGCCTCAACATTTAAAGCGATAAAAGAGTATTAGATGCCCTGTCAATCGTCCTCTTTCTTTTTGGACTTTTAAGTTTGTATGTCATGTTTTTGCGTATACAGAAATTAGCGCCTTTGTTGTAGAGACTGCTAGGCCCATTATGTAATACAGTAGACCGTCAATGCCTATTGTTTTGTGCCCTCAAAGAAAGTCAAGACAAGTCTCTTCTATGAAAACAGCGGTTTTCTGTGATATTCCGGGTAGTATTAGTCAGTGGGTCTCTAAAACGTGTGTTTTCATGAAAAAGATGTGCAAATTGTTAAGGAAGACATAAGGTTGCGATTATACAGATGAATTTATACTGAGCTTATGGATTAAATGCTGTTAACATGGTAAAAATGTCCTTAATAAGGATGAAGATTTTTAGGGTATGTGTGTTACAGATAATTGTTTTTAAGAACCTATAGTTTAGCTCGTGTGTGTGAATTTTACATTAACACTTCAACAATCTTTCTGTGGTACAAAACATGAAAATCGCCTTGAAAATTTGCGACATTGCGCTAAAAACATACTTAAAAGCTTTTTTCGTCTGACACTCTTCAGAG
>JANTCA010013146.1:0-26471 GCA_024741275.1 Chironex yamaguchii | reverse complement strand
TTTCTGCCTACAGAGTACTGGTTTTCTTGTTTTAATGTAGACAGACTCCAATACACTTAGATGAAAGGACGATCCAGTTGTGCCAACAATCCGAAAATTCTCGTCCTTATACATTTTGGTGCATTCTGAATTTTCTAGTAAATGTTGGCCTGTGGCATATTCACATGCTTTGGCAGTCATTTGGCAAGCAAGCGCAAGATAGCTGTTCTCTAGGAGGAATTGATGCTTGGCGTACACTGGCTGGAACTTTTGTGTTTCATCCTGTTACCCAACCTCTGAGAAGTGCGACCCACATACCAAGCTTTGTATTGGCAAAGAAATTCATGTAGTACTAAGCCTTCTCGTGTGGTAGGTACACAATCCTTATGAACGCATGTCAAGATTTTCCTAAACATGAAAACAATCATGGGATTGACAGCAGAGAAACACTTAACTGCAGCGATTTTAATCTGTATTTCTGTGCGGATGGAAACATTGCCTAGCCAAGAAAGTTTTAAGTATGCAGGATATTTCTGAGGCGCAAAAAATTTTTAGGTTGCAAAGTCAGTGCTCTTTTTCGAAAAATTGTATATACAATATCATCTGAATGCCCGTTGTCAAAGAGAATAAATTATATTTTCCCAGTTCCCAATATAGTTTAGATTTAGAACAGATACAAAGTGCTCTATGTGTCCTCATGAAGTTGATTTTACTCTTTTTGGACATAAAGAATTCCAAAAAATGTACTGACCAGGAAAAGTAGGCTTTCGGTAAACTGTTGTTTCTAAATTAGTCTCGGTTTTTTCAACCAAAGCAACAAAAAAAGGTAATAAACTATCTTGTTGCTTTTCAACCGTAAATTTGAGAGATGTATGTACTCGGTCAAGTTTTTGGAAATATCTCTCACATTCCGGCTACGTTTTAAAGATGGCAAAGTGTCATCAACATAGCGAAAATAGACGGACATCTTTTTATTGTTTTCTTTCATAATGCGCTTCTCGTTGTGGAAGCATGCTATAAACAGGTACAAGAAGAACTCATGAAGTTACCAAAGAGAGAAACGTTACTACTCGTGGGTGATGGAATGCCAAAGCTGTAAAGTGGCAATCAGGAAGCAAGCATGTTGGCACTTTCTGTCTAGGAAGTCAAAATGAATGAGGAGAAAAAATGGAGATGCAAGATCAGAATCAAGTTAGCACATTCTGCAAGTACCGAAGCACCCATTTCTAAGTATGACCTACGAAAAATGATGCTGGCCGACGAAAGACAGGCAGCTAATACCAGAGGTAGTATAACACAGTGAAGTTAGTAGAGCTCTAAAGAAAGACAGACATATATTGAGAAAAAATGCAGTGAGACGGAATCATGTGGCAACAATCAGAAGCAAGTGTACAAAAATGTAAGAGAGATAACAAGGAAATCGTCATGGCAGACTGACATAACTAAGGACAAAGATGGCTGAGTACTGATAGAAACTGATGACATACTGAAGAGATGGGCAGAGTACTGTTGTGCACAGTATGAAAGAAAACTCCACGATTCACCGTACAGACGGAGTTTCTGAGAATAATCATAACCTGAACGACAACCACTACTGGATGAAGTTAGGAAAGCCATTAAAGATCTAAAGAAGGGAAAGTCAGCTGGATCAGATAACATCCCAGCTCAACTGAGGATGGAACCAAAATGCTGTGTACTGGGGAGGATGGAATCAAAATGCTATGGTCACTGTGTGTAAGTATCTGAAACACTACGGAGTGGCCCACGGACAGGCGCCATGCCTTGTTTGCCCCCTCTTCTGAGGTGACACAAGAATGTGCGAAAACTACATAACCATCACCTTCATTAGTCATGCCAATAAAGTTCTGTTAAAAATTATAGGGAAAAGAATGTCGAACCAGCTGAGTAAAGAAATAGAAGAAGAGCAAACAGGTTACAAACTTGACCTTGGAGCTAAAAATCATATAGTCAACATCACATGTATGCTAGAGATTTGCAAAGAATGGAAACATCTGATTTACCTCTGCTTCATTGACTGCTGAAAGGTCTTCGATTGTGTGGGCCATGATCATCTTTGGGAAATGATGGAGAGTATGGGCTTCCCGCCTCATCTTGTCAAACTCTTACGTTTACTATATGTTGGGCAGGAATCTGCAGTTCGAACACATAGCAGGACTATACAATGGCTCAACATAGATCGAGGTGTCAGACAGGGTTGCATCTTATCACCACAACTATACAATATCTATGCCAAGGACATCATGAGAGAAGCTCTATAAGACTACGTTATGCAGACGAAATTACACTGTTGTGCAAGAGCAAGGCAAGTTGCAATGACAAAGAAAATGCTGATGGATATGAAACAGATCTGGAAAAAGAAATTTAGCTAACAAAACTTAAGCTCAAGCCTTTCAAACATTCATCTTCTCCATCATGATGCATGAATGAAAAGACCATGAAGATTCAGGACAGAAAGAAGATCAATTTGTCTGAGATATGGTGTTACAGACAGCTCCTAAGAGGCAAGAAAACCAATGGGTGGGTACTTAGACAGGCCAAAACAAAATTGAAGCTCCTACAGGATACCATACACGACGTCCCTTTGTGGATACATTGTTTTGTCAAAATTGAATTCAACACCTCTAGGGGAATATACCATTAACACAACACAGATCTCCTCTGGGATTGAGTTATTCAACCGTTCCCGTGTACAAAGCATCGGCACATATTTTTATCGTTCCGTCAAAGGGGAAATTAGTGAAAACGCTGCTTATGTCAAAAGACTACAAACTTTTCATGAGAATCTATTTGGAGATTTCGAACGAACTTTGTAAAAGTGAAAGAATATTTGATGCAGGTTTTGCTAGGTTAGAAAGCCATTTATCCAATTTATGATAAGCAATTCAGGATGTACCAAATCTATTAATCGTGCTTTTTACTGAACTTAGATCTTCTTCAGACAATGCTTTATGTTTGCTTAGCTGGGAATACAAAGTTTCAAAATCAGCAAAAATTTCTTTTTAACATTTTGGCAAGGTATACAAAACTCTAGCCCATGGACCAAAACAAACTCTTTTGTCACAGAAAAAGTGTAATTGGACAAAATTAATATATGTTTTTGGAATTATTGAATGTATTGCCATAAGGTTTTTTTAATCATGGAAGAAATGTGCAAGACAAGCGATTCTGCCATAGGTCAACCTTCAGAATGCGCCAAAATGTATAAGGACGAGGATTTTCGGATTATTGGCATAGCTAGAACATCCTTTCATCTAAGTGTATTGTAGTTAGTCTACATTAAAACAACAAAATCAGTACTCTGTAGGCAGAAAGAGTTGTTCCTTCATTTTCTCCTTGTTCTGGTTTCTTGCTTCCTCATGATTGGCTGGTTCGATACATGATTCTTATAAAAAAGTTTTCATATATCTATACTTTCCTTCCTGACGACTCAGGAAATTCTGAAGAGCGTCAGGCAAGAAAAGCTTTAAGTTTATTTTTATTTGCTTTCAGCGCAATGTTGAAAACTTTCAAGGCAATTTTCAAGTTTTATACCACAGAAAAGATTGCTCAAAAATATAGTTGTCAAGTTAGATATAAATGATTATAATTCAGAAGCAAGTAATTTACTTGTCGAACAGTTTCGGGCTGCTCTCAAGGTCTTAATTCATAGAATGGTTCTCTTCTCGTTGGGTCTCATCAGGTCCTGCGGGACCTGATGAGAGCAGCTGTCTGTAGATGGCTGGGAGGTCGTAGCCGCTATCACGCTTGAGGGGTGGCTGATGTTGTCGGATCTCAACTGCCTCGCGTATCTTCCTTCTCCATTATTGTTTTTCCCTCGCTAATGATGGTCGCCGACAGCGGAGGTGGCCCCTGTGGTTTTCAGATGTTCTTTTAACCGTGTCTCAAGGCTGCGTGCCGTTTCACCAATGTAAAACTGGTTACAGTCCTCACAGCCAATGCGATATACAACTTCACATTTCTTGACTAACGGGTTTGTGTCCTTGGGGTGTACTAGAATGTCTCTGAGGGTGTTAAAAGGTTTATGTATTACACAAACTCCGTGCTGTTTAAAGACGGGCTTAAGTTTCTCCTGTATCTCTCTAACGTTGTCAACTTGTTATGAGGAGATGGCAGCCAGGAAATTTTCGTACGACTTGTAAATGTTAACAATATTAGGGATAGAAATACCGACTCTCATGAGCACAATTTGCTGAACTAGACATTGAAGAGAAGGTAGAAAGTAGTTGACATATTATTTCTGGCTACATTAGTTTCTATGATAGGAGTTATGTTATACGAATCAGGCTAATGAAATTCTTAAAGCCAAGTCTTCATCTCCTTTGCAATACGCTATTAATAATGGGGTATCCACTGCAAAAATGTATTTACTTCTTAAGGACAACTAAACTGGACAGAAAACAAAAATGTGTAGCATTATCGGCCTTACGTTTCACTGCCTATAAAAATCCAGTTGTGCTTATTGACAACCTTGTCTTACCTTTTTCTTTAACAAATCTAAAATGGTTAAAAGCTTCTATAACTTATTCCTTAATTTCATGGAGCATGGCTCACTTCAAACATTCCAAAAGTGACATCCTCTAGGAAAATGGTTAAGAACAGCTTTAACATTAATGTTTTCTTCCTGTTTGTATTTATTACGATTGTCTTTTAGTACTTATTGAAAGCAGGTACAGAAACTATCAAATGCAAGAGACTTTAACAACAATTTTACAAAAGAGCCTTTGAAAGCTCATTTGACATTTTTGCAAACCATTCAATGATATGTTCTACATCTAGGTGCAGCAAATCTTGTTGATGGTCATTTCGAGCAGGGATTCTATTCTTTCTTGGATCATGCTTAATCTTATCCGCGTTTTGATCCTCTTCAGTGCTGAAAACGATCTTTCTGCGATAGTGAAGCTAACAAGGATGGCCACAGCAATGGAATACACCTAAGCATTAAGCATGCGTCTATGAGAATGAACTTGAGGTCTGGGTGACAGATGATAGCAAGAACATCAATGAAGGACGATGGCCTCTGTTTCTCACCCACTGTTTCGACTGCAACTCTACCTGTCACCTATTTATTAGCGCTTATGACCCTCACCACTCTGATCTGTGCACAATCCTCGTTTATGACAATGTAACTGTGGGCGTAAGAATCACCACTAGCATTGTCAACATCATCGTCATGATTATCATCATCATCCATATGTTTCATCTTTATCCTCGAAGACCAGACTAAACTTCTTGTGTGTCTCGAGTTACATAGCTCGTCTGTAACAGTTCAGCTTGCATACCTGGCTAAAACACTCAGTGGCCCTCTGAAAGTCAACAGAAGTCTTGTAATGTTGCGAGGGTGAGGAAAGCTACTTGAGGCAAAGAGTGAAAAAGCTTCTGTTAAGGATTGGCTCTTCTTTAAATACTCCTATATCTAACTGGACACTTCATGCACTGCAACATGGAACGTCTTTCAATGATCGGAAGCGGTCAACAAAATTGTTTCAATGATAGTAGGACAGTTTAGCAAAGTCCTTCTTGCTTTTGGTGCCCCTTCAAATATCTGCTGGAGGACCCACGTCCCCCTGACTCCCCAGCCAGGTTGCCACTGCTGCCATGAGTAGCAGGAGTGACTGTCTTTGATTATGTTGAATGCGAACAGGGTTGGAAGGTCTTCTGAGGTATTCTTAGTCAAGTTTTGCAATTTGGCCAGACCTGGTCAAGCTGTAATCGAGACAATAGAACAACATGATGTATATCTGAAGACGAAGCTACAAGAAAAAACTCTCAGTATTACACGCCTGATCCTGATGAACATCCCCTTTATTTGACACATCGTAATCTAAGAAATGTTGGTTTAAAATGTTTATACTAGTGCATATGTTCCAAAGCTCAAGATCATCGTCTTCACACATTAAAAACTTTCATCATAAGTTTCTGTCCATATTTTCAAATTTGAACAATCTTTTTGAAGTACAAAACTTGAAATCGCCTTGAAAATTTGCGACATTGCGCTAAAATCATACTTAAAAGCTTTTTTCGTCTGACACTCTTCAGAGTACGAAACGTCAGACAGAAAAGTATATCTATATGGCAACCCATTTATACGAAACATGTAGCAAAACTAGCAAGAAACAAAGAAAGAAAAACTAAACAAACAAATCATTATTGAATGAGTCCAAGTGAGAAAACGAACTCTTTCTGCCCAAAGAGTAAAGGTTTTCTTGTTTTAATATAGACAGACTCCAATACACTTAGATGAAAGGACGATCTTTCTGTGCCAAATATCCGAAAATTCTCGTCCTTATACATTTTGGCGCATTCTGAATTTTCTTGTAAATGTTGGCTTATTGGCAAATATTTTTGTTGGCTTTCACGAGGAGTGCATTCTAAAAGAAAACAACCAAAAGTTGTCTGTTTATTTTTGTTATGTTGATGACACCTTTCCCATCTTTAAAACAGAGCTTGAATGTGACAGGTTTTTTCAAAAACTTACCCAGTTACATCCAGCTCTCAAATTTGCTGTTGAAAAAGAACAAAACTGTTTATTACCTTTTGTTAATGTTTTAGCGAAAAAAACTGACACCAATTTGCTAACAACAGTTTACCGAAAAGCTACTTTTACTGGTCAGTACATTCGTTGGGATTCTTTTTGTCCAAGAAAGGAAGAAAATCAACCTCATCATAACACTTGCCCATAGAGAACTTTGTATCTGTTCAAAGTCTAAATTAAATTCGGAACTAGAGAAAATAAAATCTAATCTTCTTGAAAACGGTTATACAGAGGATGTTGTTTCTAAAGTTTTTCAAAAAAGATCATTGATTTTGAAACCAAAAAATCTTTTGGCCCACGAAATCTCTGGCTTAGCAATTGTGGCGCATCCAACCAAAACAATCTTGATCATGGTAACGACGTTCTTCAGTAGTAGGTGCTATTCTTTGGATGCTATTAAGCCACGTTCAACTTCGTCGAAATTCACCATTTTGGCACCATTCACATCCAAACCGAGTGTGCCCAGAACTGTACTTAGCAGCCGGGCTCTCGATCTTATCATTACAATGTGGATTATTAACAAATTTCAGTAACAGCTGCTCAACTGTTGCAAAACGGTAGCTTGGCTGATCGAAGCTGTTATTAATTGCCACTAGGGCAGAATCAAGAGTTTTAAAGTAGGATGCTTTGTACTGCTCTTCCACGATCAATGCATAAAACGCCGTGCTGCGTTTTATGCATTGATCGTTGAGAGTCAGAGGTACCCATGTGGTGCAAGGTCGAGTATTCCGGATATTCGGTAACATCTCTCCTTTTATTATGATTCAATGCGTTTTATTGTAATTTTTCTAGGTCAAACAACGTCTCTCAACAAATTTCCTTCTTTCATCACTTATTGCAGCTTTGAAATGAATAGCAAAAAAGTGGTGGCACTCCCTCCACCCCCCGGTGGTGTGGGCCCTGTATTTGTCTGGTACTCTTCGGAGTGTGAATAATCGGAAAGGAAAGTGTTATGGGTGTCTAGGACCTTCTAGAAAATGTAAGTCTAGGACTTTCTAGAAAGTGTTATGCATATATAGAACATTCCTTGTGCTTCAGGAGCAATGCTGAAGTAATATTTACATGAATCTTCTACAAATTTCTATTTGATTTTGTTTTGTTCATAAGCTGCTAGAATGTTCTGTTACGCTCTATGGTATTCAATTCTGTTCTGGAATGTTTTACTGGTTTTTAGATGGATATCTCGAACCTATACACGCAGTTGCTTTGCAGGAATTCCATTGCGTTGGGTTAAGATGACTGTAAGTAAGCTTTGATGGAATACAGGCTCATAAAAATGTCTGAAGCTGTGAAGATATTTCTTATTAGACGATATACTACTGGAATTTCTATATCATAGCCCATTTCTTGGAATTCCCCATGTAGGTCATGTTTACTCTCTGCTCGTCATTAAGATCCCTTATTAACCCAGCCTGTATTTTGTGGACTATAGTGTCAAAAATGCGACAAAAAGTATAAAAATATGGCATTCTTTCATTAGAAACATGGATCGAAACAAGCCAATCATAAACAAGGAAGAAAAAGGAGAAAGAGACAATGAAAAAACAAAGCAGTACTGTTACGTAGTATGTTTTTAATGCTAAGTAGCAAATTTTCAAGGCAATTTTCAATCAAATATTAGCCTATGGAAAATAGCAAGTTTATTTCTGTCATTTTTTAGCTTTGCAAGCGTGATAAGTGGGAAAGCAACAATTTGAATAAGCAAATTTTCTAGTCTAATTTTTCTCAAATTGGCAAAACCATTTCTTGTCTGAGGGAGATGACATTTTACTACCTCTTTAAGGCTGCTTTCCAAAAAAAACCAAGTTTCTTCTTGATGCCAGTTCTTGTTGGTTTTGATTCTGCTAAATAACTTGTTGATATTAAACATATTTCTCATTCTGGGAAAAAAATCTTAACACATCAATCCTGAATTGGCATCGCCAACATTTCCTTAACGGTTTCCTGTGATGTTTCGCCATAAGCTGTTGTTGCTGTTGTTTCTATGTTGATTTTAATTTTTAAAATGGTAGGCGTGCTTATAATTTTACCTCTTTTGCACACTGTAGGAGAAATGTAATAGCCATCCTTTACTTGCGAAATGAGGATTTCAAGTTAGAAAGAGGTTATTTTTGCACTAAGCATTGCTGTTTGTTAGCTTTGTAGGTTTCTGTAAACGTCTAAATTTATGTAACTTTTGGATAGTACATGGCATGCAAATCTTACCCGAAGAGAAGATCTATCCCAGAAGACAGATGGTGTAGCAATGAATAAGTCAAGAACGCGTTGAAATTGACATTTAAGAAACGTAAGTCGATAAGTTTAATATTTTCTATGTGTCTGAAATTTAAAGGAATAAACAAAATTTCTCGTAAGGGTTAACATTTGGACCCCGATTCATGATGCTCAGAGTAGAACCACAAGGCACATGCACAGCGCAGTTTATCCACTTAGGCCCGAAGATCTTCGGAATGGGGTTAGCTTTCTTCTCGGTGTGGCGGCGTGAATTTAGCCTAAGTTTTACTCCATGGAATACTGGTGTAATGAAATGCAAAAGTCTCGGCGCAGGCCTTTTTGGTCTTTGTTTTTTTCAAACTTGGCCTCATGCTTTGACTTTGTGAATAATTACTCGTAATCGTATCGTTAACATTGGCTTACATCTGAGGATCTACTGCCGTACCTCCGGCGTGAGTTTTAAACAGAATGCACTCTGGGATCAGAACCAACCTGCCCAGTTTATAAATCGGAATACTGAAACTGAGCTTACTTTCATTGCTTATCAGGAATATTTTGTTGTACAACATTGGGCAGTGATCCTACAAGGTAATGCCGGCTAGACATCGGAATTGACCTGATGTCAAGCGTTTAAGCAGGCTTATCGAAATGAAAGTTGTCAAAACATGAATCCAGACTGACTCTTTATTATTAATGAGGATTTGTTCGGCCATATTTTGGTTATTTAACCAAGTCAGTCAATTTATACTAACTCATCAAGAGTATTTGATTGTGCTCCGCCCAGCACATAAAGTTTGCCTCCCCAAATGGTTATCCTATTTTATAAACTATGTATACTGCCTCCCATTATTATCATCATTGTTATCATCATCATCACTGTTGGCTGAACTTTGGTTTTCAATGCTAGCTGGGTGGTTAATACCTTGCGCTTAATTGATGGCTATTCTTGGTGGCACATGTGTGTGTAAATTGAGATATTTAGCCTTTTACTCAAATTTTCTATTGTGTAACCCAGGTTGAACTCTCTGGTTTTTGAAATTGTACGTTTTTTGTACCACACAAAGTACCCTGTATGTTCTTTATTTTTGGACCAGTCATCTGACACTGTTCCTTTAGATTTATCAGGATATAACAGCAGAGAATATTGCTGCATTTATATCATAAGGTGAATAAAAATTTATCTGATAAGATATGAATGACCATTGACTAAAGAGAAAATTTGTAGTGGAATAAAAAAAGGATAAACGAAAAGGTAATGCTATTTGCAAATGGGTAAGGACTACTTTAAACAGTCAGAATCAAATGAAAATTGCATACTTTCTACTAAGGCAATTTTTATGCTGCATAGTTTAGATCTCTTCAACAACCATAAAAAGATCATCATTGGACTCTAATGAAGGCATGTGAAAATTTGTGAACACACAAAGACTCACTGCCCAATAAGTTATTGTTATTCATAAGCCAACATGTTATGAATTGTACTTTATGCAAAATTTTTGCTAGAATATGCCTCTCTGTTTTACATGAATATGCCTTTAATTTTTATAAGAGTAGGCGTACCATTTTCAGTAGAATATGCCCACAATTTTTAACAAGATTTGCTTTTCTTTTTTATTACAATATGCCCAGCATTTGTAATTAACTATGTTCTATCCATATTATGTAAAAAGCAAATGAAATGTTATTTTAGAGCCTCTGTAATAGTAAAAATACATATTACACACAGGATTTTATACTACATGAAGAGTACAATAGTCATCTAGTCTAAGGTCTGTTTTTCATGTTATGGAGTTATAATGCTGGCCTTTCCCAATCATTTTTTGTATGAACTTTTGGTGCAAAATGTGTGATGTTTTTACAGTTATTTATATATGTTAGCAGAGAATGGGTATATATTGTACTTTTCAAATTTTACAATGATGACCTTAGCCTAAGCATGGGTCTATTTGGATTCCTTTTCTTCCCTTTCTTGCTATACAGTGAGAGGTTAGTAATGACGAATTGACTGTTCTTCGGTCAATTGCAGGATCTGTAGGTGCTCCCAAGGAAGCTCAAGTCTTTGAAACTATATCTATGAAACCTACACTAAGTGGCATTTTTAGTGCATTACTAGGCAGCTGGATTGCAGCATCACAAAAGGAGGGACTTGAGTGAGCAACATGACCATGCTTGAACAGCTAATGCATGCAGATGGCACATTAAATCTTTGCTTTATGCACTTGAGCCAAATATATGGTCAGAGTATTAGACACATGTGTGTCAGATCACTGACAGGCCACAGCAGCCAAGGACTAGGCTCTATGTGAAACCGTTGTTCATGTAATTGAGGCCATTTTAATGCTTTTTGATGGCACCCTCTAGCACTGCATGGAGCAGACTCTTTTGACGTGGCCCCATGCAAATTGCCACACTCCAGCTAAAAGTAGTTGACACTCACTCCATAATGTTTCTGTTTAACTCATTCAGTATTGGATTTGACTTAACCCTGAAAGGTTAAGATACGATGGAAACTGTGGGAGAGAGATATGTTCTGTAGTAATCACCTACTTGGAAAAAGGCATGTTAAATAATGGATGCTAAATAATCTTAAGATATCAATAGTAAGGATAGTGTCCAAAGTATTGCATTTGGCAAGCTTTACACCAAGTATTGGACAGTCAGAGATTTTGCTTTAAGAAGCCAATAAGGAAGTAGGGTAAGCTGAAAAAGCTTTGGTGTGTTAGCTATACCAAAGAACTTTTAAAATGATTTGCCATTTTCAATTCACTGAACGTCTTGAAAACATCACTCTTGTGCTTCAAAACACGTACCAAACATATCTTGATTTGTCATTGATAAAGGTAATAAAGTATTCTGCACCATTAAGTGACCTGACTTTGATCCTGCCACACATCAGTATGTACGATATCAAGCAAATCTCTTGATTTTTCTCCACCTTTCTCTGGGAACAGTAAATGATGATGTTTGCTTGGCTTGTAAAACTTTTGTTCCTTGGATGGATCATAATCAAAACCATTGACTAACTCATTCTTCTTCAGCTTTTGTAGATTACCAACACCAAGATGTCCCTATTTATGATGTCATAAACGTCCTTTTATATTTTGACTGCTGGAAAAGTTTATTCTGAAATTCACTGCTTTTGCCTTGTAACACTTCAGGTGATACAGGTTACCAACATTGACAGCAGTTACTATTACCTTTTGATTTTTATCAAGAACATTACATCCAAAGTTGTGGAGTTTGAAGAATGTTCCAAATTGCTCAGTCTTGAAAACTTGCAAGAGGTCAAATGACAGTTTTGGTTCAAGCAATATACCATTCTGCTGCTTTCCAGTAGAAATGTCATTATGTAGTTCAATTGTTCCTTTAGTAACTGCCTCAACTTGATATCCATTACTAAGAGTAATGTTTTGTGGCACTTTCAGATTAAAAAGTTTGTATACAAATCTGCATCATTTGCTCACAAGTTGCTCCGTAGTCTACTTTCCAATCAGGTTCAGAGGAATCATCAGTTTTGTTGGTAGTAAGCTTTCCGTAACAATTTCTATTTTTGGAACTTCAGCACTCACTTTAAGTGCAGTCAGTAACATATCAAACAATGTTGGTAAGCTTGCCAACTAATTAACAATTTCATTGTTCAAGAGGATCTCCGATAATTGCAAGGTTGTTAAATATTTCATTCATTGATTTTATATGTTTCTGAACAGACTCATTCATTTGCATAGCATACAATATGCTACCACTGTATGATGAGATACCATAGCAAGGCCTCATGAGTGTTGTCAAAGCAGGGATTTCAGGGATTTTGTAAGCTATTAAGAATAGTTGTGAGATAAATTATAATGTGTAGGCAAATTTTAGGCATTTTGTAGATGTTTTTCGCAATTACTAGGCATCTGCATCCCTGATACACAACAGACGGGTTATATATTGGACCATCTTGGTGTTTCATCAGAAAAGGCTCTTTAATCCTCCCTTTTCAACTATCTACTCTCACCCTGTTAAGTATTTAAAAACATTTTCTGCCTCTATGATGTCCATGTGACTACTTCCTTGAAGTTGATATCGTACTTGTGTAAAGCCTTTCATTACCAAAACAGCAGCATTTACTGAATGTTAACTAAAGTTTTGCCCCTTTGTGTCTCTTTATATTTCTTCTCTGGCAAAATGCTTTATGTTTGTGTTGTTTTTAATATGTTTGCCTAATCATGTTTAAGATCGCAGTTTCCACATAAGACATTTAATAAACTATAGCAGTTAGATTCATGGAGCTCTAAAAGTAAACAGGTTTTCTAAGATGATACACAAGTCCCTTTGGACTTTATGGAATTGCAGAAAGTGCCTTGGCACATGTTTTCTGTCGACACGTATAAGTGTTTTCGTGAATGCAACATTGTCCAGAATTGAATCTGACTTTGGTACTTTTGTAGCTAAACAACGAAAAATGTGACAGTTTTGGTGCAAATATTGATATCTTACTACAAAATACTCTTTATATATTTTGTAGCAGGAAGACTATGTGTTTACATATTCTTTTAATTGGACTTTCTGAGGGCAATGTAGCAGTGCTAGGTCTTGGTGTTGATGTTAATACTAATGTAGGTATCATAGGTATGTTGTCAGTTTCCTGGATTTAAAGGCTTGGCATTGGCTGATAATCTGCAAAGACCATTGGTTCAGCTGGAGGAACAACTAGTTTTGCTGCCAGCTGAGCTGTCTCTGCATGCTTGGATCCTGGATTGCAAATTTCTGCTTAGGATTTATTGATCAGTAGATTTGTTGCAGATCTTCAGTGATGCTGTACTTTGGTTCTGGTCTCTGGACAAGAATTTATCTCCAGAGGAACTTCTGGCTTTGTATTGTTAGTCTTCCTGAGCCATCCACTTTGACAAGATACTGATCAAACTATTTTGTTTCGACCACTTGAGTGGTTTTGTCCCATTTGTTTGGTCATAATCCTGGTCAAATGTGTGATTTTGGATTTACACATGATAACCGATGATTAATCATGGAAGGTGTTGCATGTGTTTAGACCAAAGCTCCAGAGCTTTTGTGTGTCTGCTTCAAAGAGCCTATGCTCTGGCCTTCAAAGTTTCTTTCCACATATTGTGAGGCTGGCACTTTCTGAGCAGTATTAGAATAAGATATTTTATTTGTTGTCCGAACAGAAACATGGTGGATGAGAGCTTAGTCTCAACATTGGGGTTATTCCTATATTGTAGTATCGTCTGCTGAAATGAGTTTGTGTTTCAGCTGCTGTTTGGTCCAGTGTTGGATGCTATCATTCTTTTTATGGCCTTTCCCCAACTTCTGCTCAGCAGTTTGCTTTTGGAAAATATGATAAATATGATAAAAGATGATAGTTTATGGTTGACCCCCTAGTTTTTGAAAAAATGTCTGGGTGTCATTTGCAGCAAACTCAGGTTCACCATCTGATGTGAGCTCATCCAGTATACTGAATGTTGCTAAGACTCTGCGAAGAATGGTAACCAATCCTTTGGATCTGCTGCCATCTCCGAACTGGAACAGTTGGAGTAAGGGTCAGAGTTAGTAGCAACAATGACCCTTTCTGATTGAAATAATTTGCAAATATACACTGGAACGGATATGCTGGACGGACATGTACCATGGCATCGATGTATTGGATGGTATGTTTCTATTGTTATTATTGCATCTGGCATATATGTTGGTGACATCTTGTGTGATACCTGGCCAAAATACACTATCTTTTAGCCATGTGTACAGTGATGTAGTCCTTGGTGAGCAAGGTGCAGGGCATTAAGTCTGTCACTTATTTAGCTGGGAGGGATGACAATTCTTCTTTTGTAGAGAGCAACTCCATCCACTGAGAAAGGTCATCTTGAAATTTGTAATGTGATTGCAGAGATTGTTCTAAGCAATTTGGTTATCTCTGTTTCACTGCTTGTTATAAGTTTCACCACCATGTGGTGGCTTGAATGCACTCAAAGTTGACAGCTATGTGTAGTTGACATTTATGTCCTTGATGTTTTCTTCTGACAGTAGGCTTGCTAAGAAGGATAAGTCTGGAGCATCAGAGTTATTGTGGATACCTTCTGGTACCTGATGGTGTGAATCTGGAGCAGGGTAGAGAGAGACTGTATCTGTAACAAGAGTAAACAGAGTCTTTTCTTTTAGACTGTACAATCTGGGATTGTCAATCTTGTTCAGTGATCTGTCTCCGAAAATTTTTAGAAGTGGCTTGTGGTCAACAGTGATGATTAGCTTTGCCCGTCCAGGGATACAGAATCATGTTTCTATTAAGAATTTTCAGAATCATCCATCACTGCTAATTCCTCCTCATAAATGGAGCATAGTTATATTCATGGGCTTCCAGTAAGTATAGGTTTCCACCCTGGCTTGCAGTAAAACAGTTTGACACTGCTGCAAGTACAATGCTTTTGGAGGAGCCAAATGCCAAGTCCGACTTTTGACCAATCTGTTGCATGGCTAGTTGGTTTCTCCCTATCAAAGATGCAGACTCCTCTTCAATCTCCATGATGGTGACCTCCAAATGTGTGTTGAGTTCATCATCCCATTCAAATGCAGTCTTTGGCTTGAGCCGGTCTTTGAAGGGCGACATCCTTCCCATAAAGGTAAACATGTACAAGACTTTGTCGATGAGCCCAAAACATGACCTGATCTCTCCAATTTTTAGGGGTAGGGAAATTCCTAATGGCATCAAGGTATTCTTTGTGGGGTGGACACTGTTCATGGTGATTTCAAATCCAGCAAATGTTATGGCATTAGAGTGATACCATGATGAACCCCAGAAGTCCAACCAGTAGACAGCTTGCCAGAAACTTTTCTCTTCTCCATCCTTCCACTGAAAAACTGAACGCTGGAAGCATCAGCAGTGAACCAAGAAGGCTCATAACCTTCAATACTAACATCCATTCTTAACCCATATAGCACCAAGCAATTATTTGGTAAAGTTGTCAGTAGATAAAGTCAGTCTCTCCCAACATCCCCATGCAGACAAGAAGCTGTTATTGTTGGCTTGGCATCTTATGTTGGACTAAATTTAGAAGGAAGGCTGGAAAGAAATATGCAAAGAGTGCAAGGTCTTGCTGATGAGACCAAGGAATGTGTCAATAATTTCTTCTTCAAACCAGATATTTCATATACATTGCCTTGGATCGAAGACATGATGACTATTTGGACTGACAGTGGAAAATTGAAACTAAGAAATATTACTTAACTATGTTTTAAGGGAAGCATACTATATATTTTGTGAACTGAATAAGAAAGACAGTGAGCATGGTCTTGCTTACTCTACATGTTGCAACTTGCATCCAAAAAATGTATATTGATTCTAAGCTTTTCCCCTGAGGTAAAAGTATGAGACATGAAAATTATTTTTTCATGTTGTAAGCAATAGGTATCACATACCAGGTAGAATTTGAACAGTGACTGCTGGTTGTCAGCTTGTGATGAACGCAAAATGGTACGAAGCTAGTTCCAATGAAGTTGGTCGAATTTTTTTGATAACTCAGTCTGGAGGATCAGTTTTATAATGCTGAACATATTTCTTAGTCCAAAAAATATTTTTGTCAGCATTAGTTATGGCTCTGATCACACATCAGCTTTAATGAAGTAGAGAGATGTTTAGGTGCTCAAGAGGCTCAGTTGGTCCTATTTAAGAGCATGGAACAGGGGTGTAAACAACTATTTGTTGGCTGTGTTGTGGGTGTCACATTAGCGTTCAAACAGTGGCCATTAGTCAAAGGTCCTGTTGTGCACTAATGGATTGACGGATAGCCTACAGCATCTAGATGCAGTTGGCAATGTGTCATTCAGTCTGAACCTTTTTTAACCACATGTGTCCATAGTTTAGACCATGATTATTAGCAGCAAGAAGATGCCACTTTTGAATAAGACAGTGAAATGCAGTTAAGGTGGGAATACTATTATTATCTTATATGATTTGGGTTCAATGAGCAGCACTAAAAAGATTTCTTTAATGGTATACTACCACTGTGCTTATATAAAACCAGTTTTTCCCAACAATCAAAACCTTACCAAACGCAATAGCAGTCCATTAGCCATGTGGTGCAAAATGACAACTCCTGAGACATACTGAGGGGGCTGATCTGAGCCCCCTTGTTATCCCTAATATTTCTTATTTCAAATCCAGGATGTATTCCTTGTAGTGTATGCCAGGGATCTCTAGCATGGCTCTTTGAAAACAATAGGTCACATGCTTTTTCCATTGTTCCTTGGTGTAATATTGTGTGTACTTTACTTGGAATGGATCCTGGTTCCAAATATATAGTTTCAAAGCCTGTGTAACAAAATTTGGGTTAAAGTGGAGGCAGTTTTAGTGATAGGCAGCTTGTAGGAATTATGATTACTGATCATCTCCAGCCCTGATACAAAGTGATTATATTTGATAATGTGGAGTGTTAAAAGTCATGCTTGTTTAGCCCGATGTTGCATTAGCATTACCCTTTCCAGGTTGTGTATTAACTTGTTATATGACATTTTAATGTTATTTGCAATAGTTGTAAAAGTCAGTTGACCTAAACTAGAATCAGTCAGTTTCAGATACCTAACAAATGCTATAAAGTAACTTGTGGTATATGTAGAAAAGCGATCAATGACTTTTTATTTAAGTTGCATAGAATAAACCTACAGTTATGTTTGTGCACTTTTTGTTCTAAAAGCTCGACGCGGGGTCATCTCTCCACGTTGTTTGAGATATCTGAGATTGAATATGCTTATGAGTTGCTTAAATCTTATCAAGTGAAAAGTCAGGAACCAAAACTCTCTAAAGAAAGATTCCTATCTTTTTAACAAAACTAATAGATTGGGAGTATCACATTCAATGTTTAAATAGTTTTGTCCTAGGTGGTAAGCAATAAAGTCATTAAATTCTCTAGCAGATTTCCTTTCTTATATATCTTTGTGTATCTGCTTATAGCCTTTTCATTGAGCCCTTGAGTTGCTTTATATTTATTGGACATCGGCCTTAGTTGCTTATTTTCCGATTGCTTTTTAGAAATAGCCTATAGTAGATCCATCAGCTGTATATGGTTATATTCAATAATACAATTGATGACGTAAGAAACTTGTTTTTTAGGGCATCTATTCGTTAACAGTAACTTAGTTACATCAACTCTTCTGATAGGTATATTTTTATGCTGTGTTTTATAGTGGTGCAGTGTGCACTATTAATAATGTGGCAATATGCTAAATTGGTCCAAAGTTCTCTACAGTGAAAAAGTTGGTCCAAAATTTTGTAACCCCCCCCCCCTTCTCTTCAAAGGTGCTTGGAATGTGTATCCTTTGTGTATTGCTGTCTTGCTACATTTGAATCTATCACTTCATTTTCAAAATATACCTTTTTACTCACAGTGGCAGACTTGTGTATTGTGAAAGCACCATCTATTGTAAGAGAAGTTATACCATGCTTTGGAAAAGTAATTGTTTTTCTTTTTGCGAAACTAGTGAAGCAGTTTGTAGAAGAGTTAGTAGAAGACTTTTAGCAGTAAACTTCAGCGAATATTCTTTAATAGTTAATGGCTAGCACATTGCAAGCAAATTGATGTAAGATATTTTCAAACTCATCAGAAGAGGTTCTCCTGTTAAAAATGACTATGTGAAACCCATCATTGTAAACACTCAAAGTTAGGTTAAGTAGAAAATTGTGCACATATCTGTTTAATAAAACCCAAGTTCTCTATAATTTCTGGCTAAGCCTTGGCCATTATTTGGAACTGAAAAGTTATTAGATAATTTAAAAGTTATTTTGGTATTGTAAGCTTTGAGTTTTAGTCCAATTAATGGCCATTACTGTGCCAAGACCCATTTTATAAATCAGATAAGTGTCAATCATTGTTTCAATACATAGAAGAAGATAGCATATGCTTCTGATAGATGCAAAGAACAGAAATGCTTAAGTCGCATTGATCCATTCAGTCCAACTCAAACACCATTTTTGTGGTACTAGCAAAGTGGTAGTTTTACATTTTTTAGGACCTGGATATAAACTCCTGGTACATTTAATCAAGAAGAAATGTGTCCTATACCATAACATTTCCTATGACTGCATTTGTTGCTGATAATATTCTTTGGATGTATACTTATTGTTTTTGTATTGATATCATTTTTTGAATTCTTAGGAAGATTGTTATCAATGACAATGACAAAATTTTCAACAAACATATCTCATTATAAATTATGTTTTCTGCTTGGTAAGTATGTACTTATTATCATTGAATTGTGTTTGTGGTGTATGACAAAACTAAGTAATTGCCAAAAAATATTAGTATAAACTTCATCTTTGTTTGCAATACAACTTTTGTTCTCAGAAGTCAGTTTTAGAAATTATGATCTATTTTACAGTGTGTTGCATTTTTTAAAAAATAAGTACATACATATGGCAATAAGTAATTGTAGCTTTCGAGTAAAGATGTAAATGAATCTTGTGTGTGTGTGTATGTATGTATGTATGTATGTATTTATGTATTTATGTATTTATGTATTTATGTATTTATGTATGTAAACATAAATGAAGTGTGAACGAAGGACGGCAATTGTTGCAAATGAGCTTTCTTGCTATAGCATTGACATTGCGGCACTTTCAGAAACTAGACTCAGTGCTGAGGACAGTTTGATTGAGAATGATTCAGGATACATCTTTTTTTGAAAGGAAAACCGACAGGAGAATCACGTGTTGGTGGTGTGGGCTTTGCAATCCGAGCCAAATTTGCAGAGTCTTTGGAGCCACCACAGGCAGTGGGAGACCGAATCTTGCTCATCAGGATACCACTTGCTATGAATCGGAATATGACTGATCTCAGTGTATGCACTGACCTTAGCTGCCAGTGAAGAGGACACCTTCCATTTTTACCAGGAGCTCTCACTAGTTCTTCAAAAGATTCCTTTTTCAGATAAAATCTTGCTCCTTTGTGATTTCAATGCAAGGGTTGGTCAAGACTATGAGATGTGGAATGTTCTTGGGGAGCATGGACTTGGAAGAATGGGTTACATCTTCTTGAATTGTGTACCCAATTTGATCTTTGTATTTGCAACATGCTATTTCAGCAAGAAGACATTCATAAATTGACATGGATACATCCCAGATCAAAGCATGGGCACATAAATTGATTTTGTTATTTGCCGCAAGCGTGACAAGCAAGATGTGTGTTTGGTGAAGGCTATACAAGGTTTAGAGTGTGGCATCGACCACATGTTGTTTCGAGCAAAGCTGAGGCTGTTTGTGCAGCAAAAGGCCAGGCTGAATGGTGTTAAAGTTCCTAAGAGGCTTGATATTGAAAAGCTTGAAAGTAGCAAAGTTAGGGAAAGCTGCAAAAATCATTTGAAAACACGACCTTTGATGGCACATGGGAGCACCTTAAAACAACCCTCTACAACAATGGTTTGGACACTCTTGGAGTAAAGCAAAATAAGCACCAGGATTCGTTCAGAATCCCAAAATTCAACAGTTGATTGAAAGCAAAAATATGGCTTATCAGAAATTTCTTGGTGCCACAGCTGATGATAAATGCATCTTTATTCTTTTAAGGAATTAAAGGCAACCATGCAGCGGGAAATTCACAAAATGAAATGCAGTCTGCATATGATAGAAAAGATTCCCAAACATTTTACAACTTGTTGTCGAACGATGGAGAGAGCATTTCAGTGATGTTTTCCAACCCAACCCCAAAACCCAACTTCTATCAATGAAGATATGATCAATAAAATGCCCCAGCTTGAAATTGTTCATGGAATGCTGGATCCACCAACACTTGATGAAATAACTATGGTCATCAAAAAACTCAACACCAAAAAAGCACCTGGTCTTGATGGTATCCCAGCTGAAATCTTAATTCATGGTGGATCAAACCTGCATAAACAAATACATGAACTTATCCTCTCTGTTTCGAATGGTGAGCCTATACTTCAGGACTGGATTGATGCTGTTGTTGTGGTGCTATATAAGGATAAAGGTTCGAAAGCTGTTTGTCGTAACTACAGAGGGGTAAGCTTGATGGGCGCTGTGGGAAAAATCTTTGCAAAACTATTGCATATCAGGCTTGTAAACACCATCTGTCCCTTAATTGTCCTTGACAGTCAATATGGTTTTCAATCTGGTAGGGGAACAGTTAATATGATATTTTCTGCTCGCCAATTGCAAGAAAAATGCATTGAACAAAGTGTGCCACTGTACCAGGTGTTTGTTGACCTCACCAAGGCTTTTGACTCTGTCAACAGGAAAGCACTCTGGAAAGTTCTGGGAAAACTGGGAAGCCCTTCTGAATTTGTCAAACTGTTTGAAAATCTTCATTCTAACATGAAAGCACAAGTTAACTTTAATGGAACACTGTCCAATGCGTTCTGTGTTGATAATGGAGTTAAACAAGGAGACTTACCAGCACCTATTCTCTTCTCCATTTATTTTGCTGTGGTTCTCGCATTTGCATTCCAAGATCTTGACAGAGTTTTTCTGAGATTCAGAACAACTGGCAATGTTTTCAATTTGAGGAGGTTCGCTGCAAGGTCGAAATTTTTTTTTAGCTTGTTATTCGGGAGTTACTTTATGCCAATGATGCAGACCTTGTGGCTCAACCCGAAGAGGATATGCAAGCTGTGATGGACAGTTTCTCTTCTGCTTGCAATGCATTTGGCTTATCAATCATCGGATGCCCCTCCTGACACCACCGATAGCTGGGTTTGAACCCCCGAATTTCGGACTGAAAGCCAACACCACTAACCACTATGCTACGGCTGCCTCACTTGACTCTGAAATTAATAATAGGTGCAAAGTGGAAGCAAGGCCTTTGGGCAACTTGAAAAGAGAGTTTGGTAAGACAGAGGTGCTTAATTACATTAAGCACCATAGTTGCTGTATATAAATTGTGTGTTTTATCAGTGCTCTTATATGCATCTGAAACATGGGTCACTTTTCGCAGGCATATAAGAACACTTGAAAGATTTCATCAAAAATGCCTGACGCATATCCTGAACATTAAGTGGCAGATGCTGACCCCTGATGCCAATGTGCTTGAATGTGCCGACTCATCCAGCATTGAAAAGCTCCTCATGCAGAACAGTCTCCAACGGGCTGGACACCTTATCCGAATGGATGATGACAGACTTGCAAAAAGAATTTTCTTTGGAGAGTGTGTTCAGGGCAAAGGGCCTCAACACAAACCCAAGAAAAGGTTCAAGGATGTTTTGAAGTCAAGCCTTGTGGCAACTGGTATTGGAGTCCATGAATGGGTGGTTAAAGCCGAAGACAGGAGTGCCTGGAGGAAAATGGTTTCAGATGGATGTGATTGGTTCGAATGCAAAAGGATTGAGAACTGTTGCATAAAGCAAGCCCTGAGGAAAAATGACACTTGGTCAATCCCTGCATCTGTCAGGAATCGGCATATTTGTCAGCAGTGTGGGAAGGTTGCCCTGTATGCGGCCAGGTTTGGCCAGTCATGTCCGAAGCCATCAAGGGAAGAACACAGCTACTGAGCCTGTGTCTCAGTTTCAAAAAGACCTGATGGATTCCTCTGCCAGCTGTGTGATATGGTCTGTAAATCAATCAGGGGAATGAAAAGGCACCTGAAGGTGCACAATAATGATGATGAGAAGATTCTGAATTCAGCGGATCAAGGATATTTTGTTTGCCACATTTGCAAAAAAACGTATGCAGAAGTGAAGCAGGCTTGAAGAGTCACTTTCGTGCTTACACCCGGCAGAGCCAACACCTTTCAACAGAAGAGAAGAGATGGCCATCTTCTGCCAAGAAGAGACAATCATCATGTATGTATGTATGTATGTATGTATGTATGTATGTATGTATGTATGTATGTATGTATGTGTGTATGTATGTCTGTCTGTCTGCCTATCTATCTATCTATCTATCTATCTATCTATCTATCTATCTATCTATTTATATATGACTTAACATTTGTTGTGAATGGAATTGCTTTGCAGAGGCATGTGTATCTGCAACTTTTCAATATTAACCTTTCGGTGGAAACATACGTTATCCTTAATGTATATCACAATTACATCATTGCAGAATAGTTAGGAATATAACACATTTTTAAGTCTACAAAAACCAGAAACACAGTTGCTAGACACATTAAACGTTACGATCCATAGTAAAGTAATAAACAAATATTGCTAAACAAAGTGGAAGATAAGTTGACATTGAAAAGACTTGGAATGATTGTTATTAAAACTAGATCTGAGGTGAGAAAAGGCAATCTTTGCATTGTGGATTTATAGTACTCCACTGATTAACATAATCGTATGCTTAAACATCACTCACTAAGCCTTGTACGTATAGCTTACACTTCTGGTTGGCGAGAAAGAAGTAATTACTTCATTTTGTCGTATAAGAGATTCTCTTGATTGCTGGTATTGTAAATAATGTTCCGCAGCCTGAAGGTGATTTGTTTTGTGTTGATTTGTTACAGGGCTTGTGCAGTTTATAGATTCCATTCCTGTAGCAGAAGTACTTTCAAATGATGGAAGCATCCAGGTATCATCTTTGGTGATGATGTAATTTCGATGCGCTTGTAATTCGGTTTTAATCCCTCGTTATGGTACGACGAGGCCTTTAGAAACAATGTGAAAGTAACTCTATGTTGATAGTACTTTTCACGTCTGCTGTCAACTTACTTGCTTTGAGAAAGGATGGACACATTGCCTGATTGATCTGAGCAACGAATGAACACAAGTTAAGTCGTACTGTAGAAGTCTATAAACTAAGAATTAGTTCAAGGTCTCCTGACTATGGCTTTATCATTGTTTCTGATGCATAGATACAATTTTTATTAGATAATTATCAATACTTATCAGTTACGTCTTACTATCGAACACTATAGCTTAAAAGCAACCTAAATGTGTTGTTATGGGTGCCATGTCAGTCATAATTTTGACTGTAGCTAATTAGTACTGAACTAGGAGCGAAGCAGTGCGTTAGAAAATTTTTCATTGCCAACTTTTTCCACTAGAATTATTTCAGAAAGTACAATCCTTACGAAGGAGCACCTTACGGAGTTGCCCCCGATGTGATGGAAACATATGTCAAAAGTTGTGGTGAGCAAATTGACTTCTGTATAATATTTAATGATAATGATGTTCCTTTTTATGGTAAAATATGGAAGTAGTAGCACGGTGTGAACAAAACAGTCCTTATGGACATGAAGAGCATCTGTACTATCAGATCTTTTTACAATTTTGTAAGATTTCTTGTACCCGCTTTGTAAGTGATAGAAAAGATTTGGAAGACTAACGTACCATTCTAGAATATCATGTAGAAACTGCACTTTTCAGTTCTTTGGTATTGTTCGTTGATTGAGATTTAATTTGGTTCATGGTATTTCTACCGATGTAGAACTGGCAAGGTGGAACGGATATCATCAACAACAAAAAAGGCAAAGCAGTCGGTCATTTGTCCATAGGACCACGGTCATCATACTTGAAATTCGCGTTTCGTCAGAAAAGTCAGATGAACCAGCAGAATTTTTGGTGATTTTTATAGTTTTTTTAATAAAAACTGGTAAACCGGACTTACTTAGCTTGGGCTTTAACCAACACCTTCTGTTTCCTGTGCAAATGCGTGTTTATTGAGCTATCAAGCCATAGGCATATGTAAAGTAACTTCCACGTCGATCGCTTTTAGGTGCTCGGCCGGTAGCTCCACGCATGTGGAGGGTAACTGTCACTTAAAGTGAATTCAATGAGAATGAAATTCGTTACTTGCATTGAAATTTTCCAATGAGAATTTTCCCCTTAGAATTAAACCAGGTAGGATAATATTCATGTACTCATTGGTTCCTATTTTATTCAGTCTATGTAAATTTCTTTTTAGCTGGGTACTGCGTCATTACTTATATTCTGGGAGTTGGTGATCGTCATTTAGATAATCTATTGCTTACTAGGTCTGGTAAGTTTTCTTTTTTTGCCTCTGTTTATGAATGTCTCTTGATATTATTCATGGATGTCCTTTGATATTTTTTATGGATGGCCTTTGATGTTATTGCTGGATGGCCTTTGATGTTATTGCTGGATGGCCTTTGGTATTATTGCTGTATGGCCTTGATATTATTTATGATGGCCCTTGTATTATTGATGCATGTCCTTTGATATTATTGATGCATGTCTTTTGATATTATTGATGCATGTTCTTTGATCTTTTTTATGGGTCTAGAGTATTAGAGTATGTAAAGAGCATCGTGTCAATTGTATACTATTTACCTAGTACAGTATTCTATATATATCTTGGATTCGTGGTGAGACTAAATTACTTCTATAAACTAAATTTTGTTTTAAGATGAAATTGTACCAGTTATCTATTCATTTGTTTATTAATTTGGTAGGGAAACTTTTTCATATTGATTTCGGCTACATTTTGGGTCGGGATCCAAAACCATTTCCTCCACCTATGAAACTTAGCAAGGAGATGGTAAGTGTTTTAAATGATTCGACCAAACGTACCGTTAGTGATGATTAGGCACTTCATGATTTATAGGAACCATTTTGTCATATTTTACTTTCATGCCATGCCAGTTGCTTATATAATGGCCTGAAAAGAAAATACGAATAAGAATTATCTTCATTCGTTGCGTAAGCAATAGCTAGGATATACAAGCCTTGACTGTTAATTTTACAATTTAAGGCACGTTTAGTTTGTAAATAAATTGTGCTGGTTCGGCCTTGGAGCCGTTGAAATTTCGACCATTTTCCAGACCCCTCCCCCAATGTCACACATCATAACATTTGCGTCAACTCCTCCAGTCTCTTGCCTCCCCCCGTCCCCCCCCCACACAGTCCCTTTTTTCATGTCTCTCCAAATCGATGACACTTCGTTTTCCACATCATTCTCTTTCTTCTGCTGGTAAGCTTCTGAGTATACTTGTCTAATGTTAAAGTCGATTGTCAGCCATATTGAATTTAAGAGTAATTAACGGAACTACTGGAAAAAAGTTCTAACAAGCTTATTTGTAATCAGTCGAGCACTCTAATAAAAGATTGCAATGTTTTACAGTGAAAACTGAAGTAGACTATACACAAGGCAGCACAAAATCCAAGAACATTCCATTTTGTAATTATGTTCGAAAGATCGAAATTTCGATGTCGAATCAAAATCGTAACAGTGTGGCAAACCAGGAGTATGGGAAATAAATTTTACATGTTTTAAAAAACTACTTGTTTCTGTTTATTTTGCTATACATATTTTGTTATATAATATGTTCACTGAAACAGCTACCGCCCTGAAATTGTCATACCAAAATGTCTCAAAAAATGATATCCCCCAAGCCGTCACGTAATTTTTGAATGGCCCCTTATCAGAACAGCAACAAGGCTAATAACTCTTGCACAAAATTTTTCATTTGTCGTTAAAGTATTGTGTAATCCGGTTATGAGGTACTTCAAAAGACCTGCTGATTAAGTACTTTGCGTTTGAGTTATGCTATAACCGAGGTGAACAGATATCGACCAGAATTATTGAGGTATAGACTGATAAGAACTACTGCAAATGTGCGATTGGTAAAACTATTTATATCAAGCTATAGCATATGTGTACTCCCACGGCAACAAATTATCCTCTTGTTAACTTACAACTAAACTATTACGGGAAAATGAATCATAGCCAATGTATCAATGATTTGTATAACCATAGTCACAAGAAAAACCGTAGTCTGGAAGCTAACAACAACCCATTGTCCAAATCCTTTGTTTCTTATTGGGAACT